>JAZDUA010000134.1:2627500-2670000 GCA_038098605.1 Gryllus longicercus
CAACAAAAACAGTTACATAAAAGTCTTTTCATCACATGAAAAATAAAATTAAATGCAAAAGATATTAACATAAATATATATAAATACATAGTGATACCTTGCTTATCCTCATATCAATATCATTCGAGCCCAGAGGTTCAAGCACTTATTCTAACTAAAGTAGGGGTGCAAAGAGGCATTTATTTTAACTAAAGTAGGGGTGCAAAAAGGCATTTATTCTAAATAAAGTAGGGGTGCAAAAAGGAAGGTTAACAATGAAAAATCACATTTAAAAAGAACTGGTGCACATGTTTATTCTAACTCTAAAATCTGCATTAGCATTTAACATGTTAGGAAAGAATCTTTACTTTCTAATCTTAATCGACATGACCACCCTGTATGATAGCCACGCTGTCTCTTTGAAGTATTATTGTTGACTCTCACTTTAATTTTGAAATGGTATGGGTAAAAACAAAATTATGTTTTTCTTTTTTTCACACTTGTGTAATCACCAGCTTTGAGAAGAGGAAGACTATATTATATTCAGAGAGATGCCCTCAAAAGGCATCAGAGGCCATACTCAAAAGAAGGATGGGATTCTTTGTGAGCGATCAAAAGTCTGTCGGCATCAATGCAAAAAATCTTTACTGGTACTTCCTTTCTCATTTAGAATTTTAATTCACCCTGTGCTTTCCCAGAACAAAACATGAACATTTCTTCATGTTCTCTGTGCTTGCAGGTATATATCCAGCTTGATCCCATACAGAACCAAGAGAAAAACAAGGAAAATAATGAGGAAAGAAAGAAAAGGGGAGAGAGCGAGAGAGAGAAAGAAAGAAAGAAAAGGAGAAAGAGCGAGAGAAAGAAAGAAAGAAAGAAAGAAAGAAAAGGAGTGAGAGCGAGAGAGAGAAAGAAAGAAAGAAAAGGAGAGAGAGAGAGAGAGAAAGAAAGAAAGAAAAGGAGAGAGAGAGAGAGAGAAAGAAAGAAAGAAAAGGAGAGAGAGCGAGAGAGAGAAAGAAAGAAAGAAAAGGAGAGAGCGAGAGAGAAAGAAAGAAAGAAAAGGAGAGAGCGAGAGAGAGAAAGAAAGAAAGAAAAGGAGAGAGCGAGAGAGAGAAAGAAAGAAAGAAAAGGAGAGAGCGAGAGAGAGAAAGAAAGAAAAGGAGAGAGCGAGAGAGAGAAAGAAAGAAAAGGAGAGAGCGAGAGAGAGAAAGAAAGAAAAGGAGAGAGAGAGAGAGAGAAAGAAAGAAAGAAAAGGAGAGAGAGAGAGAAAGAAAGAAAGAAAAGGAGAGAGAGAGAGAAAGAAAGAAAGAAAGAAAAGGAGAGAGAGAAAGAAAGAAAGAAAAGGAGAGAGAGAGAAAGAAAGAAAGAAAGAAAGGAAAGAAAGAAAGAAGAGAGAGAGAAAGAAAGGAAGAAAGAAGAGAGAGAAAGAAAGGAAGAAAGAAGAGAGAGAAAGAAAGGAAGAAAGAAGAGAGAGAGAGAAAGAAAGGAAGAAAGAAAGGGAGAGAAAGAACGAAAGGGAGAGAAAGAACGAAAAGGAGAGAAAGAACAAAAAGGAGAGAAAGAAAGATAAAGGCAAAATGAAAATCTACTAAAACAACTCCAGAAGTACAATTAAATTATCCCTATTGTTAAAGTCATAAAATAGTACCAACAACCAAAAGACATTCTGTCAAACTTTCAGGCACTAATCATGATATAACAAATATTAAAGTTAGAAAACATACAGAAGAATGGTGACGTTCAAAAGAATCTCTGAGAGCAAACTGAGTAAGTTATTAAAGACAAGTATATGAGCAAAAAGGGAACCAATTTAAAAACTGAAGGAAAATATATCAAATGCTTCGAATATTTTGTCCCTAACACTAAATTGGACTTTTCAAAATTACAATGAAGTTTCAGGACCCACAAAGTTATCAATTTTGTACCACACCCAAGCAACATGAAATTTAACAATGACTTGTTTGCACTGCCATTTCTCCAGAGCCAAATTTTTTGAAGGTGCTGGAAGAATCCTAATACACAAAAAGGAAACAGAAGAATGTGACCCAAAAGAGGGTCAGAATCAACAGGAGATTACCATTGCCTTTTCTCATTACTATAAAAAACTGACTAGTCTACGATAAGTTTGGAAACCACTTAACATATGGAAACATTTCATCAAATCTTATTCTGTGAATTAATGAGTATGTTATCTACACCAAATGTCTTGAGGCTGCCAAGAAATGAAAAATCCATAGTATATAGAATACTTTCAAAATTTGAAGGCAAAAGAAAGTTAATTCTAATAAAAAATTAGAAGATAAATCAACATTGAATGGGTAAGTTCATTTTCATACCTAGAGCCCAAATGATATAATGAAGATTTCAGAAAACCAGTAGTAGCAAAGACTATAATACCCAATTCTATTTCATAATACAGCATTGACATGAAAATTTAATTTGAACAGTTTTCTCAAGTCAACCAAAATCACTGTTAAATCATGGTTAATCAAAACCTATAATTTTAGATTTTTGCAACAGTTTTATACAGCGAGTTTATAAAATATGCTTTCAAATCTAAATCGAAACTATCAAACAAAGACATCATTAGTAGTATCAAAGACATTGACAGCTGTATTACGATCATATGAGTTTGAAAAGGTTCTTTGACCCAATTGTTCTCTACTAGGCAACTCCATAAAAATGATGACATGCCAATAACTTCTCAGATGCTTTTGATAACAAAGAAGTTTTTCAGAACCCATAATCATATACTAATTTCATGGAATTGTTATCATTATATTACCACAGATTTCTGAATTTTTCACTAGAATTATGGTAATTCAGAAATGGTACAAACTGCAACTTTAAAGTAATAAAAGGAAGAGGAGCCTCTTTAAATTCAACAAAGAACATAAAAATTGTTTATAAGAAGGGAAATTTCTTGAAGTGAATCTCTCTGTACCTTGCATCCTATAAAAAATTATTAGTCCAAATTTCACATCAGTAAATTTGAAAGGAAAAAAAAAAAGAGAGAGAGAGAACAGTAAAAAAGAGAATAAAAGGAAATTGAAATTGAGAAAGAGAAATCAAAATGAAAGGATAAGGTTAATTAAATTATTTCTTTTGATTAAAAAATTAAAATATTATAATTATATTTATTGCAGTATTTTGAATTTAATTTGCCTCACATAATTAAAGGCAAAATAATGCCTTATTTGTCATATATAAAAATAACAAATGAAGTCTATCCAGCATAATCAAGGTTACAAAGACTGGAACATCATAACTACCTCAGATCAATGGGTTGAAGATTTGTGTCCCATCTTGGACTCTGCATTTGTTATGATTTCTTTATATCAAAATTTAAGATTTTAAATCTGATTTTTTTCAATTTAAATCCATGTTTATAATCATAAAGTTATTTTTGAATGTAAAATATATTAAATTATTTTATCATACTTAGAAACATATAAAGCATACATTAAAAATTATTCTTGATTATTTTAACTTGTGGTTCCAAAGCAGACTTATGGCCAATGTGAATGTGATTAATAAATGTAATATCCCCCAGCTAACTTACAAAATACTCTCAATAAGATTTTATATTTATTATTTACATAAGAAACTATTTCCAATGTTAAGGTAATGCATTACCGAGAATGCTAAAATTGACAATTCATTATCTATTAATTTGGAATTATGCATAAACTTTAATAACACAATTGTTCCATTACATGCTAAATTTGAACTCTTTGATTAACCATTCAGTAAGGATTTAATTTAATTTTTTAATCATTTTGTCAAAAAGCTCCATAAATCTGCAAGCCATACTCTCTCCAAATTTTATTTTTGTTCCACAAGACCACAATAAACAAACCTATTGAGTTGTTTAATTATGCTTATTGGTTCTTTTTTTTTTTAAATTAGAAATACTACTTCACTTTTTTTCTTTGATTTTTAAAGCGAGGCTCCAATACAAGATTTAATTATATGAACATTACATTACATCAAAAAATTGTTTTATCTGCTTGTTAGTCCACATCTCTTTACGCAAAGAGACTTGAGAATACGAAAATGCTGAAAAATTTGTGTAGGAGAGAAAGTATTTTGAAGCTCTACTCTTAGATTGTCTAGTTATTTTTATCTAGAGTAACATTCTTAGCTCTCTAATGTAAACCTGTCTTAGGGTGTTTGGCACTAAGCTTTGAACATTAGCAAAACTGTTTGTATTTCGCAAATATTAATTAGGACCACAGAAAAATAGCCAAGGAAATGAGTTTTAACCCTTAAAGGGACTACACTTACTGATCCACAAACCTTTAAACAATTGCATTACACTATGAATATGTCACAAATTCCAAAAATTACCTAACAACACAAAAGTACAAGTCACAGAAATAATAAAAAACACATTAAACAAAATAGATATTTTGTTGATTTTTCATCAAAATTTCACTGTCGCAGGTACATAAGTAACAAGTATTAAATTAATTTCATTCCAATAACTCCATTTAGGTGAGAAAAATAAAAATTGTGACAACTACAAATAAAAACATACAAAAACCTAAATAAATAATTACAACAGAATTTCTAAGGACAGTTCTTTTAGAATTGGGCACAATTATTTGACAGGGGAGGGGGATGAAACATGTTAAATTATCAAAATTTCTGAAGCTACTTCTGCAACATTACTTAAAAACTTTCAATTGGAATCTATCACAACCCGTGCAAAAATTCCATACTTAATAAATTATTGTATTCAAAATGAATAAAGCTTTCTACTAGAATCAAACTTCCAGTGAATTGGCAACCCGTATTACTGGTCAAGGGAACCAACCAAACACACAATGCTGAAAGATGTCTAATTTAGTAGATTACCTCATACAAATTGAAGGCTTGCCTATTACAAGGCCGCAAAAACATTATTTTAAGACCCCAAGATGTATTGTTTCCGAGTTATGCACAATTGTAAAGGGTGTTGTGAGTTGCATGTGACGAAATAACAACTTCATGTTTTGCTTATTAAATCTCTTTGATGCAGAACTAGGGGAAATCCCCTATCCAGCAATGATACACTAACAGTGCATAGAGCTGATGTTTTTCATAAAATGTCAATAACCATCATCTTTCCTTAGCATATTATATACAAATGGAATGTAATTTTAAACAACTATAGAAAACTACTAAGGAAAATGCCAGAATTAAAAATAAAGCATTTGCAAGATTAGACAAAATTAACAGAAGCTTTTTGGCAATGAAAGAAGCCGCATTGAGAAATCTCTGGATCCTGAAGGCCCTTTATACATTCGAGATATTAACCAACTTGAGCTGTGTTTACAAGAATATTTCATGAACCCATCTCCATCAATAAATGCCTATAATTTAGAGAAGAGCATATGTTTAGTAGTCTTAATTTGTAAGTAATAAGTTGTTGAAAGTGTGGAAAATTTATGAATCTCTCACAATGTAAGAATTAAACAATAATATATTTGTTTCAAATATTAGCCACACATATTTCAAGGATAATTTACCCATCACAAGTTTTTACAGCATAAGCTACTTACCATGGAAGAAATTGAATATGTAAAAATATATCTTAAATTTTGACAATTTAAAAAAAATGCAATTTGTTCCATCTTACTTGGTTTTAGCTGTAAACAAACTGACAAATGGAGAAATAATCCCTAATTAATAGCTGGCTAATATATGAAATTAATATATTACATAATACCTACATTGTGGAAGATCGCTTTTCTCCAAATCATGAAAATCATGGAATTCCACACTATGTCCCCAGAATCTACCAAATGAATATTAAATTTTATGATAATTCGTATGCACAGCATTGTTTATAATACAGCATTTACCAAAAAAGGTACGCTCTTTAGAAAAGCTAAATAACTAACAAAAGATTACATAGTTTGTTAATCTAAAATCTGTTGTACATTAACATATTACAATTTTCACAAAAGAAGGTATACTCTGCACCTTTTGAGGTCAATTTTGCTGTATGTATAAGTTTCCTTGCATGTTTAATCACAATACACTCGTCCTCTATGACTTTAATGTCAGATGTTTCTAATGCATTTCACCAGACCAAAATAGGTTCACCATTCAACCATCAACTATATTCCAACAGTAATAATCAATCAATGTCCATGGTACATAGCACTTACAACCGCTTTGATGCATATTTTACTAATAAAACACTTTAGAACTCAAAACTACTTTATGTTCCTGAATTCAAAAAGCTTGCCTGCACTATGAACTTGGCCATAATAGATGAAATTAAATACTGGGAGAAATATAGCATTGACATTCCGCACTTACTTCACAGAAGAACTCATTTCCTCGAAGGCCGCAGAACCATGAAATCCACGACACCTCCTCAGAACTGCTCATTTTCCTAAAAATAAGAATTAAATAAATTACATAACGCTGTTCACAAAATCAAGGGCCATATGCGTGCAAATACAATTAATTATGGCTTAATTATTTACACACGCAACGATTCACTTCTGGCGCCAATGAAGTTAATAGAAGCTGACAATGTTTGTAACGTGCTGTCGTGTTGCCGCACTAAGGTTAGGGCAGAAAAATATTAGTCATGTTTCTTCTCATACTTGTTTTTAGTAATCGTGCAATGGAATAAAATCACTCATGGTGTACATTCCTGTGGCATACCATTCACAGACAATTATAAAAACAGTAATGTAAAATAAATGCCAAATTTGAAACTATACTCCAACGGCCCTCGTGATGAAAACTCGAAATACCAGTCTTTACTACACCTGCTAACTTCTTAAATGTCCTCACAAAAACGATATTTTATCAATCATAATTACACGGACTTATTATTAAGTTTTTCAACCTTACTATTTCTAAAAAATCCGTAAAATGTTCTTACCTCTTCCTACCTTGATTAGCCACGCTTGACGTTCTTCGTAAAAGAACAGACTACAACGCCATCTGGAATTAACAAAGCGAGAATCACGGCTTCTTGAATGCCATGTTAATTGTCTCCATTTAATTTTTATTCTCTACATTCTCATCAATACAGGCGTCCGATTTGAGACGTGATTTTTATCAAATTAATAAGCTTAAATAAGCAGTTGTTCATATAATATTACATACATGACAAATAGTTGCTATGCGTGTGAATTGATGAAACCTTCCCATATATTGAAATTCTTTGACATATTGGCCGACATCTTATGTCAGAAACGTCCCGCACTGGACAAATTACTTGTATTTCCGGCAATCCAAGATTCGAAGCCAAATCTAGGGCTGTTCCCATCCCCCTATTTTAAAAAAATAATTCTATTTTAATAGGGTTATTAATCCGTTTTTTAGAAATGTTAACGATAATTTCTCATTCCAACTTACCTTTGCATGACACAATGTATCACTAGCAGGGTTGAAGATGAATTTCATCTCTGTGGATTATTTTGAAAATAGGTAGCATAAAGTAAGAAAATATTCTTACATGAAAGGGCTGGATTTATTAGAGAAGACTTGGTTTGTATAAACAACAAAAACACAAAATACATAAAACAAACATTTACAGTTAAAAAAAAGACAATTATGTACATCACAGAATTATATGACAATACGTATACAGAATGTACGAGTTAGTAAACATTTCACTAAAAATTCCAATAATGGGTCAGCCTTTCCCCTCCTGGCACTTCCATTGATGTTGGTTTATCAAACGTCAAAGCAATTTCCTTAGCTTTCTTCTTGAGCTCTCTAACAAATATCTGAAAACCAAAAAAAATTAATTTTATTACAATCAAATAGGCAAAGAAAATAACAGAGCAATGTCCTGAGAAGGACTCAAATGTTTCGTATCTTTAGAGCAAATCTTTCATTACATTCAATCTAAAATCACTGATCTGGTTAAAAAAAAACACAGCCAATCCTGAAAGCTAAATAATTTCATCCGAATATCAATCACTGCAGCAATCGCCACCGTTTTAGAGTACAAGCTTAAATTACATGTTCATTATATTGACACATTTGTCCAATCACATTTTTGTTGGCTCACAAATTTTTTTATTGTTGCCAAAAGTAAATTATTTCACAAACTATTTCAGTGAAGCATTGTTTATGAAATTTATTTTCAGGGTTTTGAACAATCATGATTTACGTAATACACTGTGACTGTTGAATGTGAATGAATCAGCTAGTAAATAAATATCCCCAGATCATTGTAAATTTATTGTTGAAAAATCGATCATTGTCAAATTTGTTGAAGTATTTGATGCATAAGAACCAGTGAGTAAGTAAATCTTCCATTTATCAGAAGTATAAAAGGTAATACACCTTTATGTGTAGCAGGAGTATTTTTTTTTTTTTTCCTTTTTATTATTTGTTGCTTCTTCCTACTGAAGCACTTCTTCCTAATTCCTAAGAATTTCTGGAGACGCTCCTCCCAAACATGCCCCTGTGTCACTAACTGGTGGTCAGAATTAGGGAGGAATTAAGAAAGGGGGAGGGTTTATGATGCATCACATGGGTTGGACTAGCCCCTGTGAAGCACGCAAACTCATTTTGTCAGAACAAACTTCACTAGAGATTGTCTGGGAATCAAACTTGGACCTCCTTGGTGACAAGTGAGCTTCCTCACTCTGAGCCACAAGTGCATAAAAATGTATTTGAAAAAAAATCATCTAACATGTAAACTAAATTTTAAAAAAAAATTGAACAATTATTAAAAATTATTAACAAATATGTTTTATCCAGCTTTAAGAATAACATGTTTACAAGGAAATAACACTACCCCTTAATTTTGAAGAGGCTTCCTGAAAATAAGTTTTTCATTACTGACAAATTCTTACAATTCAGTCAAAATAAAATCATAAATTGTCATATTGGCCAGAAAAATGTCTTGATGAAAATTAATTATTTTTGTGTTACAATGATTTAAAATATCAGCAATGATTTTTATTTATTTTGATGGTATGTTTCCCATACTAAATGCCATTTGTTTGAGATTCTCTCTTTAAGGTTTCAAAAGAATTGGTCTGAATCACCTGACAAATCCACTGCAGAAGCCCAGAATACATCCACGAACATCATATATTATACATATGAATAGTTTTCATTATCTTTACAGGTTTTGTTACATGAGCATTCAAGTTTCATGACATGCTAAGACAAGGTAAAGGCATAAATCCCAACCAACTAGGCTTCATCACCAAATATAAGATGACCCCTCATTTTTTGAATGAGACATTTAGGAAGAAACTCTTTTTATTTGGACAAAAACAGTAATTAAATAACCTATAACATTTTTCCTAGAGTCCTCGATTGCAAAATTTCACACTCTCATCTAGTGTAGCCACAGTAAATACTAGACGATTCTCATTTTAACTTTCAATGTGGGTGATTTTTCAAAATGATTTTTACCCCACACTCGGTATTAAACATATATCAAAATTTTATGATGACTGAAAGAGTTAAACATATAAATGAAGGTTCCATAAAATTCAGATTATCAATGATCAATTAAGAACACTGAATTTTTGTTGAACTTTTGTTTTCACTTTGGTAGATATATGTTCAATTTCAACTTACATCATCCGGAGTCTGCTCAAGAATTTTTGTCAAATCCCACTCAACTGATGGCAAAGGAGAATTGATAAATCTAGCAGCAGTTGCTATGCTTGGAAGAATGTGATTTTGTAATGACTGAATTTCCCATAGTGAACTTTCCATTGCACAACTGTTTAAAGGATCCCGTTCATCCATAATATACGGATCACCATTCACTAGAACAGGAAAAATAAACATTAGTAACATTGAAAATGCATCTGAATTTTTTCATGAATATTTGCATGCAGAGATAATTGCACGAGTGAAATAAAACAGCAAAATGTAAAGGGAGGTAAATTTTTTTTTTTTTTTTGTGAAAGCAGAATTATGTTACATAGGGAGTCACGAATAACCAAATCTGCAATCAATTAAAATGCAATGAAATCAATAGTTTTGTAATATTATTTGATTAACAATGATGACATGAAATTATATTTGCAAGTTTCTACAAACACACTTATGACTTAACTCCCTCAACCTGAACACAGACATATTTATCTATAAAAAAATTAGTATTTTTGACTCAACTAGTGGTGCTACAGAATGGCACAGTCGGACACATTTCGAACTAGTTAGTCTCTCTAGTCTGGGTTTTTCTCTTCTCAGCTGCCATCTATCGGCAGATACATTTTCTCAATTTTTCGATCCCCTAACGATAGAACTGAAACATGACTTTCAGAATATTATCAAAGAGTAAAACACAACCCATTTGCAAATTTTGCTGAAAAAGTTGGAGCCATTTTTGAGAAAATATCATTTAAGCATTTCTGAAAATGCATATTTTAAAGCCCATTTTCATCCAAAACTTTTGAGATTTTCAAGAAACTTCATTAGCAATTATTTGAAGCAATTGTGTTTACAAATGTGATAATGTGTAAGAAATGAATATAATGTAAATACCAACAACATGAAAGACATTAAAAAAATAGATTTTGTGTAATTTTTGAAAAAACAAAAAGTTGCAAACTGTCATTTATTACACCTGATACTGTGTATTTAGCACTTCATGGACAAAAAATTTTATGAGAAAGTTTGGAGGTGGTCTCAGTTCACAGTGAGAATCACAGCGATACTACAATATTTCACCTCACACACTGGGCAGCTTAGTTATGCCGTAACTGTTAGACAGATTAATAAGAGTTTTCAGAAACAAAGAAAACGTTCAAAAGATAAAAAGCTCCGGAGCCCATGAAGCTGAAGTGGGTTAATCGAGTGCAATGCACCCTGTAATTTTTATCATCTAAATGTTTATTAAATTCACTTAATATTATCATACCTTATCTTCTCGAAATTTGGCAAGATAATACATTTTCAAAATTAAAAAGGCGCATACTGTGCAGAGTGTGTATTATGTCAGATTCTAAGACACCACAAATTCAGGATGGTGGATTTAGAGCCATTGTGAACAGTGGAGCATCAAAATAAACATGTCTTAACTAAATACATCAGTATAATCAAACGTAAGAAATAATAATATAGACATCTGTACAATTTTTATTTAGGGCCCTTACATGGCGTTTTTTGAAGAGGGTCTGGATTTTCCCACAGTGGCCGTTCCAGTGGTCTACCGGCCTGGAGTGCGGCAATAGGTGACCCCAAAAGTGTCAACAAACTACACATCAGTGTGCATCAGCTAGTAATCGAACATGGTTTACAATTAGTCAAACTGTCAAATGAATCGTAAAATGTTTACTAACTGAACTCTAATGTAGGCAAAACCATGATCTTGTTACCATGTCAATTGTTTAAAATTTTATTTTAGTTCATCCTCTTTTGGAGTTAAATATCTAAATTTTATGTTTAACTGTTGGATTTTTTAATTATTTTTTTCCTATGCATTTTCTTGCCCATCTCACCTGAGCATGGAATAAGCTGGCCAGAACAGCTGATATTATAATAGGTTTTCTCTTGTTTAAAACTGTTAAAGAAAAAACAGTAAGAAAAAATATTGTTTCAACCAGCCAAAGAAATAATTAAACAAACAAAAATTAAAATATTTGGATAATTTTTAATGCCTTCTGTTTACTTCCAAAGGGCTTAAAGGTTGTTTTTTTTCAACACTCTGTTAAACAAAATCTTTATTGTTAGAACACAAATATACAAATCTCGAGCACTACTATCATATGAAAGATAAATTTAAAAAAAAAAAAAAATGAAACAAAAGACAGCAGGAAAAATGCACCAAACAATGGAACATCAAATGGGACATTCAACTTTTTTTTTGTTTTATTATAAGTACTGTAAGGGGTGGATTTTGATGACTTAAAACATCACCAAAAATGATCAATAAAATGCCCTTAAAATGATTTGAAAATACACAAGAAGCAAAGAAAAATGATGTAATAATTGTGATCAAATCCAATTTGGATGAACAACTCACGTTGGATATGTTGCTGATGTAATTAGGCTTCTCCTATTCAAATGAACTCAGCTTTCAATCTTTTGGTTTGGACTGTCCTTTACTAAAAAGTCTGTCTTTAGCTATCGTGAAATTGGCAGAACTGAATAGGCGTCACAAGGACCTTAGGTTACATACTCACAATGACTGACATACAATTTCTGTGCAAAAAAATCAAATAGGCTACTCAGGAATTCTATGGAGAACATTTATTGCATCTCATAAATATTATTTGAAGCAGCCATTTGAAGCCATTAAAACGATGTTAAAATCTAAGAATCCAGCGAAAAATGTATTAAAAATGACAAAAAAAAATGACTTAGTCAAAACCAACGAAAAAAGAAGAAAAAAAGGAAAAAAAAAAAAGGAAAAAAAAAAGGAAAAAAAAGGGGGGGACATAAAATCTAATACCTTCCTGTTGTAATAATATAGAATTAATTTCTATACTAAACAGCATTCTTCTTATGTGAAAAGAAAAACAAAAGACATTACATTAAAATCTATCCCCTAATAAACAAAGAAGTTTTAAGGTAAAATCAGAATATAAAAGATAATAGCAAACAAAACACTTTCTACATTTAATTTTAAAAATATAAGGAAGCAAAAAAGGTTTAAAGAAAAGACAATAAAGAAAACACATTTAAGATGTTAATCACACTAAGGGCCAGGTTCACCATCTTCCATTAGACGTTAAATGACTTTTATCTTTGAATTAATTGTTATAAAGCTGCTTGCTAGTTTTTCCATGTGCATTAAACGCAATTAATAATGTTACACTTGTGTACTGTGAAACCCCTGACAACACTTGTTCAAGGAGAGGTAATAGCAGTTATTTGTCACACATTTCAACAGATGTCTCAGTATATCTTGGGAGAAAAAACAAAATTTAAAAAACAACTAAGAGGAGCCCAACAGCACATATTTTCTTCCGCGGCTCAAGTTCATGACTACTAGGCTGTCCGGATGATGCTGCGTCATTGGCAGAGAGGCTGACGTTTCGCCTGTCATATTGCAGGCTTCTTCAGGGTAGTGACCAACGTCGGCCCCCCCTGCCAACAATGCAACGTCACCCGGACAGCCTAGAAGTCACAAACTTTCTGGCATTATTGGAAATAATTTTGATGCATTGAAATATTGTAATTTCTGCCGTACTTAAAATCTCAGTTAAAACACAAAAAAGTCCAATTAAAATGAAGCACCTGTGCTAGGGACAGTAGACATTTCTACCTTTTACAAATTAAACAAACATGAATAAATTTAACTACTGCAATATTTGCAGCACATACACAAAACAAATAATAATATTTCACACAAGCTTGCCTTGATTATACTGAAGTGAGCTATCAATTTCTTAATATCATATTCAGTGAACTAAACTTCTTCCATTCTCTACATCGTATGATTAACATGATGGGCAACAATCACCAAAATCCTGACAATTTCCAGCCAGTGTTGCCACTTTGTGAACAACATTTTGACAATGCGTCAAATGCACAAGAAATTCGAATTTAATACCATTTGATTTTCTTTCCAATTTTCGAAAATACAATGTATGCCCAAAATGGAACCAACACCGTTGACCAAAATTAAAGAAGAAATTTGGAAAAATCTGAGAAAATAATAGTTTAAAATTTAAAATTGACTGTTTCATGCCAAATTATGTAAAAAATACTAATTTTTGAAAAATTTAACACGACCTTGTTTGAAGATGTTTTTGAAGAACACATTTCATTAACAAAATAAATGTATCTTCATAATTATAGTTGTAGCAAAGACACTGAAAAAATTTTGTAAGTTGGCAATTATTAATACTTGCATTTTTGAGAAAAAAATTGTTTAAACGCAATTTAATATTACTAATATTTCATGCTAAATTACACTAAAAGTACTCACATTTTTGAAAAATCGATGACCACTTTATTTCAAAATCTATCTTTAAAGAACAGATTTCATTAAGGATAAACTCTATCTTCAATATTTTAGTTGCAGGAAGACTTTGAACAAAAATTAAACCTTTGCAATTTTCAAAAACTCAGCATTTTGCCAAAAATGAGACCTGCACCATTCTCTTAAATGCCTTCACACTATCCAACAACAAAATTTAATCAAAAAATTTTGTGCCTTTTTTTGAAAATTTTGAAAATGTCCCAGGGGCTTTATGTAAAGTACGCTCTAAAATTAAAATATCTGTTTCAAATTAAAGGGGCCGCAACATCAGCTAGATCGATTGGGGAATATCAATTTTGGTTGAATAGTGTAGCCACTAGCGTTGTTCACAGACAGACGAAATTTTCCTTCCCATATTATAGAACAATGTGCTCGAAAACTGTCATATTGGAACCACATTGTTTCTTGTACATCTGCAAACAACACTGCATGTTCGTTTTTGCAAGAAGTTTTGATATTTTTCACCGTTTAAGTTTCCATCCATAAAATATGGACCAATAAGTTTATTGCCAATTCCTCTTCACCAAATATTTGCATTCCAAGGGTATTGATGTTCAAATCAGTGCAACCAATTTGGATTTTCAAAACACCAATAATGCATGTTATGTCGATTTATCTCGCTGTGATTTTTTAAAGTCAATTAGTCAGAGAACAAGTGCTCATTAACAAAATATCACTTGATTTTGAAAATCATTGCTTTGGAGTTCTTGGTGAAACTTTATCTGGATGATATTTTCTGTGTTTCAATAATTGGCAGGCAGTAGTCCTGCCCGAGAAATTCCTGATCTGTGAGCCATTTCTCGAGTATTAATTTCAGGGTTATCAGCTGCTGCAGCTAATGCTGCAATTTCCTTATTTTCTCCAGCTATTGTACTTAGCAATTCCTTTCTTTGGCTGCAGTTTCCTCAACAGAGAACAGTTACTGTTAAACAACTTAGTAAAAAGAAGCATGTGATCACATCTGGTCTGGAAAATGTTGAGCATGAAGATTAACAGCATCAACGACATTCCTGCCACTTTCTCCACCATTATAAGACAAATCATTTGCGGTATTCATATACACTGTTATATTATGCTACCAGCTTTTGGCAAATCAATACCTCAAAATATTAAGATGATTTAAATATACTGATATTGATTGATTCTAATCTCCTTGCATAGGACATTGTGCAGTTCTACAATTACAATGGAATATTTCCAATTGAAAAGTACCAACCTGTCTACATCGGTAGGAAAATGTAATGTTAATTGAGTATATAAATTCTGTGGTGAAAAAGAATATATATATTCACTAGACTGGATTTTTATGAAATTGTCTGTCTATTATCATTCTCAGAACTGCTATGTTGGGAATCGTCGCCGTCCTAACACAATATCCAATTTTTTCAGTCACATTTTTACATATTTAGTACTATAATACATATTCTACATATTTTGCTATTTTTACAAAATATATTTTTTTATTCTATCTATTTTCTTCAATTTTATTACATAATTTTGATGAAAAGTAGTATTTAAAAAAACAACAAAAAAATCAGAATTTCTGCCTAAATTATTACTAAGTGCTGTTGAATCAAGGTGCACTGTGTTAACATGCGGACAGGTGTTCTTACAGTCCTGTATGCATGCTTCATTTACCTCAGTGGTGGGATGTGAGTGCCAGCAACCAAGATCATTTTCACCTTTAAGTGAAAAGTATCCCTGACACCAAGTTTTGTGACCATTAACCTTAATTTCTGAGAAACTTTGCCATCATGTAACTCTTCTATAAGAATGCCACACTTGGCAATTATTGCTGTTCATAGATATCACCGGTTTGTACGAGGGCTTCTATTGCGTCTTGCCTGGCTGCTAAACTACGGTCTTTGATAGCAACAGATGAGGCTTTTATTACTGATGGGAAAGTCATATGGTGCAAAATTAGCATCAACTTATACTCTCCAAATGATTTTTAAAATTTGTTTAGGAAAATTTTCATAAATGTAATTTTGCATTAGGTAACTGTGTTGTGTAAGTAGTATATTTTATTATTACATATTATATCCGAATTTAAATATTTATTACTTAATTTCGTTGTTTTCATTACATATTTATGTAAATAATTTGAAGTTTCATTCTACAAATTTTCCTGGCCTTTAACAATTACAACTATGTCCTGAGTTTAATGTTACTTGTGACAGCAATAAACTTGAACAAGTTTCATAAAACCAGTCCCAAGAGAAACACCCAATGATCACAAAAACAAATTAGTCACTACAAAAGAGCTTTCAGCAACAGGCATTCGGAATTTATTTTTAAATGATGTTTTTTTGAAAAAAAAATTTTATTTGAATTTCCTATTGTAAACGAGGCGTCAAGAGAGAAATAAGAACATAACAGGAATTTAAAATTCACAAACATGAATTCTGCATACCATGTTTATAAAATTATTTTGAGTTTTAACATTTTCTTACCCTCTCCTCCAGTGGGATGATTTATCAGTCGCTTCAATCCTGGATGCCTCAAAACGAGATTACCAATGAACATAAGAATTACAAGAATATCTTGAGGAGGAGCTACCAAAGTCAAACGTGCTAAACGTTTCGCAAAGGCAGCAACAAGATTCTCTGGCAAGTGCCTGCACAATAAAAAAATATATCCCATTTTAATATGTAACTCAAATTTGTTCTTGGTTCTCAAAACCATTTTCTACCTTCTTGCTTAGTAACTAAAATGTAAGTGTTCCCAAAGAATTAGGAAATAACACAAAAGTATAACCAGAATATTGTGAATAAGTTACAAGTACAAGTCAAAAGAAATGAAAACATTCGACATTTAACTTTATCCCAACTCACATTCACACCTGTTAAAAATTAAAACGTTATACTCACGTTGAGCTAAGAAACATATCAGATAAATAGAAAAGACGGGCCTTATATTTTGTGTGAAAAATTTCTGGTTCAAACATGGAATATAGTTTAACAAATAAATTGGGATATTCTCTGAAACAAACAAAGCAACTAGATTACTAAAAAATGATTATGAAAAGTATAAAATTGCCTATCAATATAAATTACCGGTATTTGTGACCCCCTACTGATGCAAAAGTATAGATATAAACTTACAAATTATGCTTCTGAATGAGAGTGAATATTCCTTGCAATGCTAATACACCAACTGCCCCTCCTGAGAAAAAAACAAAATGTATTTATTGTAAATATTAGATTACAAAAAATATTTAGTGATTTGTTCTTGTTAACATAGTACACTTGTTTACAACAAAAAGTCTGAAATGAATAAATGGATACTAAATCCTTTGTCTACATGATACAGATGATATGAAGAAATACCAGAACAATATAATCAATATATTCTGAGGTACTTGGCCTGTATTTTTTTTTATAGTCAGTATACACAAGTAAATTCATATATTACATAAAAATGACAACTAATGAAGTCATATTACATATTTTGTTTTATGTGTGAATATAACAATAATAATTGAAACGTAACTTATTTTCTTATTTATACAGTAAAATATGACCAGTAAAAACCAGAACCTATACAAGCCGGAAATCTGCCTACAAAATTTCTCCAGCCCATGAAGTTAAATGTCATATTACACAGCATAAAATGGAATCTGTCCAACGTTGAAACGGAACGGTTTATCATGTCCTGCAGGGGGAAAAAACCTTCATAAAATGGAATTTCTCCGAACTTAATGCAATTGGCAGAGAGATGCAACATACTCTTCATGGAATGAATGTATCTGCAAGTCTGTTTTAATTTCTCTGTCCCAGTGATATGAGATTGTCATGGCAGCTACACAATAATAGCGAGAAGCTTCTGATGTCAGCAAAGAATTTGACTTTGGGGTCACTTGTATCTCACAACGTCAGCCCTAGGGGAATTCCCCCTCTCCCGGCTCTCTGAGCTTGGGAAGGTGCATGGATATTGCTTGTATTCACACACCTACCGATCCTGCATTGACAATCATAACTCCTTGGCAGGAATCGCATTCGTCAAGGACAAGTGAGAGTATCTGAAAGACATAGTACTCTGGGTTGTGACACATAGTGTGTTGAAAGAGTCAGCGAGCAGTCCAGGTGCAGCCACTAAGCAGTAAGGTGGTGTGTTTTATGAGTTTCACAACCAGTTTAACAATGGTTGGAAAAAAACCATAAAACCCTAAATATTAAGATTTTTCAACTTCAGAAAACATAATTAAAAAACTGTAGATGAATGTTGGATAAAATAATGTTATTTTAGAGCACAAGTTGTGAAAGTTTTCCTGTTAATAATCTGAAATACGTTTAATATTCATTTATTGGTCATTTCTTCACACAGATTTTACTGTAATATGATTCTTTCATCATTATCATCAACCATTTATATTTAGATCTTGTGATTTATTTCATTAATTACTCCATTATTTGCTTAGTTGCTTAAGGTGTGCCTTGCTCTTCCATTTCTTCTTAAGTTTTCTTTTTCTCTCCTTCCCTTAAATTTGGATTTGATCTTTTTGATTCAGCATTTGCTTTTGTTTCTTGATATGTTCCTGCCATTTCATTTGTTCTTTCACAATTTCTTAATTTTTGTTTTAGTTTTGTCTTTTGATGAATTTATTTTGCACTACACTTTTACTCGTATGTTTTAATAATGCTCTAAGTATCTTGTTTCTACTTGTATCTTTCCAGTATTATCTATATTTCACTATTCTATAGCTTGTTCTTTCCGATATTACGCTACGTAGCCTAGTTTTTATTTCTGTGGTCGCATTTCATAAATCATTTTGTTATTGATTTTATTACAAATTATTGGTCTTTGTCGAAGATTTTTTTCCTGATATACATGTTTTGTATTGTAAGTAAATAAAATTTGTTATCTATTTTCATACTTGATTGTACCTATTTTGGTTATTTTATATTTTTCTCCTCTATTCCTCTTTCCTCTTGGTGGACATTTTTTTGACAACTTCCTTAATTTGTAACTTGCTCTTTCATAGCTGATATACTTCTATGTAGATGCCGTTGAACAGCAGTTCACACATAACATTTCTCTATAATTGTGTTTGTAGACATTTATTTCTGCTTCAAACAGCTAAAATATAAATAAATATTGAATACTAAAAACTGCCCTATATATGTTTTCTTATTTGTTTATATTAAAATTACAACAAATTCACAAGTTAACAGTACTACTGCTGCCTCTTCTGTTCACTGAAGTAAATAAATAAATAGACTAACACACAAATGTGCATTAATTAGTTTTTCCTAGAGACGTTCTTTCAGTGCACCTGGTGAAGTATCATACACAATACTATATTCTGGCCAATACATATTCACAGTCCTCCAAGGAGTCATCAAATTTTTAATTTGAATTCACATATGATGGAAGCCATATTACTGCTAGTCTCATGATTGGCAAATGCCCCATCATTGTTAGGCCAGACTCAGGTTCTTGGTCATACTGATATTACAGTAATAAACAAAATTAATTACAGTAGAATTAATTTTGTTTCTATTAACAAAAACTATTATTGCTCACAAAAAAAATTTATTTCTAATTTTAACATTTTCTACCAAAGTTGTAAAAACTTTTGAAATCAGAAGAATTGTTTCGAATAACTGATGAATTATTTGATAATAACGTGGAAAGCAATTAAAATGTATAACAAAATTATTTTTATTTACCTGAATCCAATGAATCCATTAAAAAATCGGTCAGAAGGAGTGGATGATCCAAATAAGGAAGTACTTTTTCCAGTAGTACATATAACAGCTGATGATGAGTAGTTGGAGTATGATCCCAATGCATTACACATCCCCAGGTTCTATTTAACCATTTCCTCAAGTAATGCATGTTCAATACAAAACCTGGGCCATCCACTGCAGAACAATACCATGTAAGGACATACATTTAGAGAATAATACTAAAACACACACACACACACCACCATTTGCCATTTAAACTACACAATACACCGGTAATTTCAAAATTAAAAAATAAAACTGCAATACAAAACATATGCCCAGTAATATAAAACCCAAAATTTCAGCCTTTGTTATCTAACAGCGATACAGAAACATACATATACCCGTTGGTGAACACAGGATCATTTCCGAGTTGGCCTTTAATTCCTCTTCTGTAGGAAGTGGAATTTTGTCAATCAATAATAGGAAGTTCTTGATAAATATTTCATTAGGTTTCTTTTGACTCAGGGCAATATTTGGTAACATTTTCCACACAAAATACAATACATCATAATATGAAGTAAACTCTTGAAATCTAATTAATGGATCAGTCATGTTTTGTTCCGAAGATAGCAATGCCAGGATAATGAACTGAAAGAATAAATTAGAATAATCAGGTCTTTCTACAACCTTTTAAATCTACTCAAACAACCACGAAAATAGGAATAACCATACTTGCAATCGTTGAACAGGAAAATAGAATTCACCCTTTGGAGTATCTTCTAAAGGGTAACGTCCTTCAAGAGCTAAAAGTTTCATCATCGTTGATAAAGCTTGCAACTGAGAAGCAGTAGAATGCTTCTTCAAAACAATCAACAAGCGAGTAAAAGTTCTTTCATATCGTTGGCGAAGCCAGAAACCATAATTGGTGTCAAATGACGCACCTAAAATTACAAACATTAGATATTCTTTGCCCCATCACAGAATCCCCATATTTCTGACTACACTCATTTTATGATAAAACATAAAAGTTTATGGAATTACTAAAGTAATGCTAACAATTAGCCCACTCACTTTTTTCTGGTGATGTACATACTTTACCCACTTCTCTACGTCTCAGTAATTCACCAAAAATCATTTCTAAGGTTAATATACACGGCTGGACATCATTGCTATCGTAATCCTGCAAAATAAAACAAGAAAACAAGTAATTCGATTTTCAACCTCATAACCTCACTTATATTTTTTTTTTGAGAACACAAAACGAGTATCTACCTGGATCAATGACAAAACATTCTGCAAGTGATGAGCATATTTTTTGTCCTTCAATACTAGCTGGGCATTTTCCCGCAGTTGTTTTGATGACATTCTCACAGACATCGTGACACCAGAACAAAATGTGTTATTCGAACTAAAGCGTAATAAATTTATTTCTCTACGATCTTCTGAAGCTCCAGCCGACTATTTAATTATTAACGATACATGTTAAAGAATATTAAGCACAAAGCGTACAACTCTACTAAAACAAATCCACCCTTCCCGTTGCCCTTCCTCGCGCCGTATACAGGCGCTGCTTCTGTCTTCCTTGCTCTTGGTCCGGCCCTGGGGCCCTGCTCAGGCCCGCCGTCTGGCTCCGTGGCTCCGCGACCCTACCCAAATGCTTCTGCCTCTGCCTGTTGGCAGTCCATTTGACGCAAAGGATTCGTTCTGAAGTCCCAATGGCAAAGGATTCAGTATGTTGTAGGTCACATTTCCAAGAAAACTATTGCAAAATAGCATCGAAGCTCATTCGAATTTAGTAATGCCTACGGAAGAAAATAATTTATTTCTAGTTGGGCAAAGCTTTGAGCAGCTGTTACATTAAACGATGTATTAGTAGGTAGTACCATCAGCTACAATGTCATTCTTTTGAAATTACGCAACTACTAATTTAGGAAATCCTTGAACACAACCTAAATTGATGAAATGTTTAAAATATTGTTAATTTTTCTGTTTAATTAAAGAGCCAATTTGCAGTTTTCTTACTACTTCCTTTCTCTTTCCTCCGGAACTATTGAAAATTCCCCTCGAGGAAGATAGCAACACATCGTTTAACTCCGAGGACTTGCCCACTAGTTTTGTATTTCCACTTGTCAAACAAAAACCACGATTCCTTTCTTTTTTGTCTCCTGCATACCTGTTCTGGAAAATATATTTTATGATATCCCCGTACACTTTGACTTGATGGCCTAATTACTGTCTTGGTAGCCTGTAGGGTTGTCAGGTATACTTCCAAAAAATTGCGGACAATCGGAGGGAAGAAAAAAAAATACAATTAAATCATATATTTTCTTTTTCCACAAATATTTTAACACTTATTAAAATAATCACTTCAAAACTTTTCTTAAAATTCCAAACACCAAATATAATATTAAATTACATTCTACTTTGCTGTCGTGTATTTTTTGTTTTTTGATTGTGCAAGTTTGATCATTTTTTTATGTTTAAGGAATAATTGTTTAATTTCAGTACGATGTTGAGAAAGATTGGTACATGATGCATAAACTTATGGTACAAGCAGTCGGCTCCAAAACATACCTATCCAATTAAGAAAAAAGTATAACATAAAATAATAAGTAAATATGAATTAAAATAAATAGTATGTAAATAATTGTATTTACTTTTATTAAATGTCTTATGATGAGAATGATTAATATTTTTTTCGGAGAATTGAGTTCAATGGATTTGGGTCATAACCATACAAACTTTTGAAAAAAAGACAAAGCATGATTCTCCTATCCTTATTCTCCTAGCATGCACAGCTCTAAAATACATACCATATCATCATAGAGCTTTTGAATTTTAAAAAATAGCCATTATTTTGTCAAAAAAAAAAAATTGTAAACATAAAGTGAAAAACATGGACAGTCTGCGCAAATAGTGGACATCTGGCAACCACAGTAATCTGGTATCTTACACCTTTCTCCATAGACAATTTTTGAGAATGCATTAAAAACAGACCTATTCTGTGTATGGCAAATAGGTCATACTTGCAATATAGATAAATCAAAGTTAATCGGAAGGTGATTTAAGTGGTAGTATATTATCAGGGATAGTAGTCAGAAAGATAATAAGTTATTTGACTACTACTCATTAAAAAAGCTCAGTTTATTCAACTTTATCATGTTTTCTAAACTTAAAGATATTTAAAATTTATTAACATGTTATGGTTAAAATTTAGCAAAATTGGACATAATAGATACTGAAAATTGAAGATATCTACTTTAGTTGAATAATTTTAATTATTTCCCTCTCTGACAGAATTCTCAGAATATAAACTGGTGGCATTGTATTAAGTGAAAATTTAGGAAATATAACTACAGAAATATTTCTTGTTTTGACAGAGGTCAGTTTCTTCAAGAGGTGTGTAGATAATTCCTGCATTGCCTCCACTCCCAAGAAATGTTTGAAAGTACTATCCTTTTCACTATCTTACCTCTTTTAGTTACCTAATTAAATGTTTACATGAAAAATATTTTTGGTGAATATAAATGAGAGTCATTGCTGTAGAATGGGGTATTTAAAAAATGATTGTGAGATTTTATTTTCAAAATTTTAATAACCTTTCCTTTTTGTATACAATAAATACAATTATACTACAATAAATAAAATTATACATACAATATTCTTAAATACAAGTCAAATACTTATTTTTTGAATTAGCAAGTGAGTAAGTATCTAATGTTCACAAGCACATCAACTATAGCCATGCACCCCATAAGTATAGGGCATGATATCCCAGGGGGTGGCAATTTTTTTCCCTGTCAAAAAGTAAGACACCAACATCTTGCTTACAGTGCTTGTCTTCCTCACCCCATGGAGTACCTCACCCCATGGGGTAGTGTCCCAGTCGAGAATCATTTCTTACTGGTTTTCTCCATGTATGGTAGTGAAGTATGGAAGAGCGGGTCGTGTAAGGGGAGAAGAGGGAACAAGGAAGACGAAGGAAAGATCACTTGCTGTTTGTTAGGGTACTGCTTTGGCATTTACCTGGTAGAGGTAAGATCTAAGAATTCACAGCAGAAATACTGATTAGAGCAGCCTACCACTTTCATTCTGCTGCTAGTTTTAAAGTCAGAAGAATGGTTATACAAAAGGCTTTATTTAAAAGATAAAAAAGGATGATAATACAAATTTCTGTTGAAAGTAAATTTCAATATCTCTCTTATTATTGACTTTTTTTTCTTCTTGAAAACAGCAATTATTTTCATTTGTATTTATTGGCCAAAAACATAGTTTTCTCATTGATCTAACATTTCATGTATTTTATTCATAAGCTTGCAGCAGATTTCATTGTAAAACATAAGTTAACCTATTTGAAATTAGTATTATTCTTGTGGAATAATTGTCTACCTAACCTTTTCCTGAATTTGATGATAAATTTTCTGAAATGTTTCATTTTATTAGGTTTACATGTATTTAAGTTTTCATACATTAAACAATTATAAAATCTTCAATTAATAGAAATGTTTAAAGAGATCATGTAGGTCTGAATTCAAACTAGCTTTATGGCACATTAAGTCAGACCAGGAGTGATCTGAGGTATAAGCAGAGTGAGCACATACTTACACCCCTGCTGAACATATGTTCCTAATATTTTTCTTTTCACATTATTTCATAAAACTGTAAGTATATTTTAATATTTACTATCTTTTAAAATTGATAATCTCATCATTTATTTCAATATTTATTATCATTCCATGCATTCAACATTTTTAGGGAGCTCCATACTCTCATCTTGCTCCAGGCCCCTGATAATATTATCCCAGCTCTGTTTCAGATTAATTAATGAACTTCATTTTAAAAGTAGCTACATTTTGTTATACATTTTATTTAATTATTTAAAATTCATCTTTATTTAACAAGTTTGGTGTGTGTTTACTATCTTTACAATTCTGAAAGCTGTACTAATTTTTGTATTGTAGTAATTTTTGTTTAAATAAACTAAATATAAATCAAAATGATTGAAAATTTAAAATTAATAGCTACATCAAAAAACATTTTAACAATATGAGCTCAGAAGCAAGGATCTGATTTTTAAAAGGCTCTGAAAGAATTCTAATATATTACATAGAAACTTATCTCTATGTATCAGAATACATATTACAAATTTGTAAGATATATGGAGCGGTCAAAAATGATAAATTGTTGCCAAAGAAATGAGGGGGACATCTCATATAATGATATAGGGGAGGGTGTGTTCCTTTAATCTGTTGTATCTTTAACCAGTCCTTGCGTTGCATATTACTGATGAATTTCAGAAGTTGGTTTACCTAGTTTATACTCCTGCAGCCAGAATTACTGTAAGTCTTGTCTTTCTGTGGAAATTTGTACTAATATTGTGTATAAATGAGAAATCTGTTTGCAACCGTCAAAGGTAGGTACTATTTTGTTTCGATAATTTTGTCATAACTTGAATTATATTTATTCTATATCCTAGTGAAAAATACAAATATTTACAACAGACATTCTAGATGAAATCTGCAGTTTGTTATTTGAAACAAATTAAACTTAGCCTCAATTGCTTGATTTTGGGAAAAGTAAGCTTTTGTTGTACCTTTGGCTAGCATGTATTATTGTGCCTTTCATCAGTTAAAGTTCCTATGGGTACTTTTCTTTCAGATTATTTATTTATTCTTTCATATTATTTTAGAGAATTGGAGGTGATGCTCAGAAGGAAAGGTGATATTGTGTTCAAGCTTCCAAATCCACTGTTGGGAGGTAGTGCTATTCATCTGCCACAGCATTTGTTATTTAGTGTCGCTCTATCCCACTACAATGTTGAATAGATAATTTTTAATTCTGTATTACTCAATAGGCTTTTGTTTTTTATATGTAATGGCATTATAATTTCTTTAAACTGTAATTTAGAGAATTTAATTATTTTAAAGTTAGGCTACATTTATTCAGATTTGCACGGTTTACTATGTTCTTTGTTCTATACTATGTTCTTTGTTCTATTTTTTTTTTTTTTTTTTTTTTTTTTAGAGTTTCTGTAAACTTTGTTGCTGGTATGCATCTTCATTCATATTACATTATTAAAAATTAGTTTTAATAATAAAATAGGTTCAATAAAACTGATTATTATAATTTGTGTGTATTAGTGAAAGATGGAGGAAGGAAGGGTTGTCTGCAGATATCAGGTCGTGATGTGAAAAAGGTCACTTATCTGAAAAAGGTCTATTTATCTCAGTTAATTGACATACCACTATGTGCATTGGCAGAAAGAGATCTTCTTTGACTCTCCAAAATTCTCTGGAAGTTTGTAATATTTTTTCTGAACCATTCTGTTTAGGGAAAACTGATTATGACACTTTATTAGTCCTGTGATACTGTTCCATTAAAGAAATTCTGTACAACCATGGAGAAACAAGTCCTTAAGATGGAGGTTATTTACTAAACGCTGTTGAAGAGCTGTACCACATATGTGTAAGTCAAATTAAAATTGAAAGAACCTTTTTTGAATCATTTCCTGTAAAAGACTGGTGGCAAGGATGTTGCATACTTCCAACTCTCTCACATCTAAATAAAGCTTGGAGGAAAATGAGAAGATTTGAAAAATGAGTTGTTATGTTTATTGTTTAATAAAAATCTATGATGGACCCCTTCAAAATGATCAGCTAGATCTGCCCCTGGTTGTACAGGACTATTGTAAAGAATATGGTCATATACAGGTCTAAAGTTTGGGAAATCTACAGGTAAAAAGAATAAACTTATGGCAATGGAAATGGAATCAATGTCAAAGCTGTGGATTGACAGTGTGGACAAAGTAAAATATGATTAAGTTAGAAGAAAAGCAGAAGAGAATCTCAATATTATTAATACCATTGAAATTAAAAGGCTCAAATGTTTTTTAAACAGAATAGGTGAAGAAGAATGATGGCCTCAAAAACTCTGGAATGGGCAACCTGTCTCACATAGAAGACCAGGAAGTCCTAGTTTGTGGAAGGAAAGAATGGAGTAGTCAATGGCTAGATGAGAATTAACTACAGGAGATTACACTGACAAACAAAAATGGTAATTGGAAGAGACACCTAGTGGGGTAAAATTTCTGCAATATTGTAGCTCTTCTTTCCCCCCCCCCCCCCCCTAATTAAAATGTTAGAGTTCATTCTAAGTATTTTTAATTTTGTTTCCTATTACTAGAGGATAACATTTTCAGAATAAGGTAATTTATCTGCATAAGCAGTAGATAAGCAGTAGAAGCCATCATACAGCTTTTGTGCCGTCTTTTGTTCTTGAAAACAGATCGTTGGCTATGTGGCAAGTCTGATTTTGGAATTTCTCTACTATTTGGTGTTAACATTTACAAGTAGGTATTACATCTACAACATCCTTCCTGAAACCTGCATTAACTGAGAACAACCTACTCCAAACCAGACACTAGATTTCAAGGTGCCTTGAAAGAAAATGCCACACTTTCTTTGAGGGTGTCACCTCCTCTAAATGAATACTAGCTGCCTGTGTGCATCAATATTTCTTTGGAGTCACCCAATCTGTAAAGTAAACTCTGGCTTTGAGGTTTATGAATATTATTTACCTTTGAAATTAATTTTCTTATGTTGTATTGCATTTACTGTAGTAATGGTGTGTGATTATGATATAATAGAGGACATCTAGTAATAAAGATATAAGTTGAAGAGTTTATCATAATAACGTGGCCAGAATGTATCTTTAGCATGAAATTGTGGGAATGGCAGAGGGAGAAGCTAAGCGAAATGTTGAGAACTAAATAGAAGCATTAATATTGAGTTAGAGTGGTGTTTTGCAAGGATGTTACTAGCGTGAGCTGAGAGATGACAATAGGTGTAAGAGGTACTAAGGAAGGAGTGGAGAGAAAGAACAACTTCAACAAAGGTCCCAGTCCCAGCACACAAGCATTGCATTGACGTGCATTAAGTAATGCACATCATTGAATAACATTGTATGGTATCTTATGCAAAATGGCACAAGGGTGTTTTGACCAATCCGCATTAGATGTAGAGTTAATCTGGTACAAGCATTACTTATCGCACGACAACACAATGCTCATGTGACACAAGCCTAAGGTGACTGAAGTGTGGACATGCATTGAGTGGGGAAGAAAAATTAGAGACTGAGTAGGCTATTAAAATCACTGAAGTTTTCAACTTCCTGCACCCTCCCATTTTTAAGCATGAGTTACAAGGAAGAAGGTAGAAGGGGTAGGTTACAGTATTAGAATGTGTCTTATTGAATCCTGTTCACCCCAAAACTTGCAAAAATTTGTGAAATTTGTCAAGTTAATCAGTCTAATGGATTGGAAGGATGAGAAAATTGTATTTTCCTTAAAATAGGAAAATTTTTCTTCTGCACCATAAAAATTTTGTGTTATGCGGACATATAATATCAGGTGAAAGTATGATTGCTACTTTCACATGAAAGACAGTGAATTTGATGAAACTTTAAGTACCAAAAAAAGAACTGTGAATTTATTATAAACATTATTGTTCTAAAAAACTAATTTTCTTTAATCTCAAGACAGCCATTGCATACAAAGCAGTTGTTATTCTAGTATGTGGAAATAATAGTGATTAAACCACTCATAGTTCTTGCTGTAGTTTTAAATGATTATTCTTTTTATTCTTGAATCTGCGTTATTTAATTCTAATAGTCTAGTTTAAACCATTCAATGCATAAAGCTATTTATATTTGCAAAATCTTTTCAATTCAGTTTGCTTGCATCTGAACCTCCATGTCAAAGGATTTTCCCCTCTGTGTAAGAATTTTGTATAGGTAGAAAGAGTTGCCAAAGCAGTGCACACACATGCTGAGGCATAGACAGCCCCTTCTGTTCACTCACATTAGAATGCTACCACACATAACCCCAAGGCTCCATTAAAGCATCAAGAACACACCTAAAATTTTCTAGAATACATATATGCCACTTGTTTAACTGACAAATTAATAAATTTACATACACTTGTACTTTGTACTAGTATTTAAAATGATTTACACAAGAAACAGAAGTTGCAAAGAAAAGAGGAATTTTAAGAAATAAAATTCATTTTAATCATCTATAATATTTATTTGAAATTGACAGTTCTGCAATCTTATTCTGGGCACTGGAACAATAATTTACATTTATCTCTCATAACTCAACATTTCAGTTATCTTTATAAAGCAAATAAACATTAATTAATTTCAATAAACTGCAAGTTAAATTTCGTGAATGTCCATATAATATTAGAAATGTCGAATTCTCCATTACATTAAACTAAAAGTGCTATATAATGGTAAGGGTACAGAATTGTAAATAATTAACTGAACAAACCTGGACAAATAAATAATTTCTCAACTGAAGAATAATATTTTTCAGTGCCTCATAAAAATTACAGTTATTAATGGTTACAAATGCTTGAAGGCCTATTGGTGTAACACATCTAAATATACAATGGAGCATGTACAGTTTATTTATACCGATACCAGATGCATTCATATCAATATTATTTACAATCTACTAGACTTTACTCTGTTTTTAAATCCTCTTTTAACTTTTTACCACTGCTACAAGCTAGCATGGGTTACTACTAGGATGGTGAGTTTGACATAAAGCATTTTAAAGTGAAACAAACTTATAACATTAATGTACAACATAATTAACATTGTTAGTCACAAGACTTGTGTAATCAAACAAAATTTAAAACTTGCAGGTCTGTCTTTTTTTTCTCTTTTTATTTTATTTGTACTGACATTTCATATAGATTACGAGGTGATATTTTCAAAGAAATAAAAACTCTTGCATTTTCACTCAAAATGTTTTGTATAAAGTATATAGTACTAAATAAGAATTTTTAGAAAACAAGATTAAATCTAACCACTGCAATGAGAAAGTCAGCCTACTGTAACAAAAATAGATGCTTTACATTTTATTAGTGATCCTGATAAATATTACACTGTTTTATCCATCATTAATCATTTGTTGCATTGGAAAAACAACATTGTGGTTGATTTTTTTTTATTTACCATCAATGCATTCTTTCAACAGTAAGAATAGTTTTTTTTATTAACATTAGTTATACCTGCATATTCCCTGAAAAATACATACAAAGTGCTTTCTCCATTAGAGGAAACTACAAGAAATATCACAGGTCTGACTACACACAATATTTTTGTAGCAAAAAGCTCCTAGAATTTGTTGGTTTGGTCCAATAATAAAATGAAATCCCAAAATATTTTTTACAGAAATCCATCTGTTAGTTGACTGGGCTACCACTTACATGAACTTTCGATTATATGTACTGAATTTTGCATTGTTTATATTAGTAGTAGTAATGCATATTTCTTCTTGAAACTTCAATGGACATTACACCATGTAAACTAAACAATTTTTTTTAAAGATGCTGAATTCAAAATATGAGTAAGTAGACTGGCAAAATAATAATGAATAATGCAAGTCAGCAATGGTTCAGTAACTACAAGAAATCGTCAAAATTCTATGCAAGTGGCATCTTGGTCAAATTGCACATACATTACAAACAACAATAGAAAATTGTGCACAGAAAATATCTGAACAACAACTCAAAAGACAATAATTCATAAAATTATTCAGGAACACAATATAAGGTTCTTAAATCAAGAAACTATCATTGTAAATACAAAACTTATAAGGATTCTTAAAGATATCTCACCATTCATTGTTTCTTTGCAATTATTGAAAATACAGATCATTAATATGAAATAGATTGTTTTTACATTATAAACTAAAGTAGCTGGCACTGACAAAAGTAATTATTACATACACATAATACACAGAATAGAAATAACTGCAGTCTTTAAGACACAGATGCTTGTCCACTATTATAGGACACACAAACTGGGAAGAAAGTTGTTCCAGAAGACATTGGTTATGTGGTCCCTGAACACAAAGTCTAAAGAGCATTTACTGCTGCCCACAACAGGCAAGGGAATACAGTCTCTCACAATAAGCCATCACTTTGAGTCCATGCGAGCACGCATTTTTGCATGAACCTTTAAAAACTCTGATTCTCCCTGAGAACATTTGTCAGAATCTTCTGATCGTTCTTTCTCCAACTACAAAAACAAAACAATACACATAATTAGAAACATATAAAACAGTATATTTCACATGAGGACAGCAAAGTCTCCTTTACTTACCAGATCCATTCGACGAGCTCTTTCTTCAACCATTCTCTCAAAATCACTCTTGGAATTCTGCCGCTGTTGCTCTAATTCCTTGCGTACTTGTTGCTCCTTATGTTTTCCAAAGGCTTTCTGAAGTTCTGATTTTTGGTTTAAAACATTCTTTCCCCTAAAACAAAAATTACTATTAATTCATGATATTTGCAAATGCAGTTTATTAATATACAAATCCCATAATAAATAACTGACATTTAAAAAAAAATGATATTAAATTTAGAAAGAAAATATTTGCAAGTTAATTCTAAAACTTTCATGTTTCCAAAATCATTGAAGAATAATGAAGATTATTTATCTTCCCACCTATGTGAGAAGAGAAATTCAAAACACTGGCATTATACATGTCTGTATCTATTTCATAACCTCTTAATTCTGTAAATCTCAAAGGCAGCCCAAGGCTTTAATTGCACTAAAAGTTCACTATTATTTACAGCCAGTTCAATGGAGATTAGTATATCACTTTCTATCTTCAACACTTGGAAAGGTTACACACACTAATCCATCACGGAAGCCGTTCTTGACAATCCATGATCAATCTTCTTATGATATTTCATCTTCATATATATTTTGTTATAACATTGCCAAATAATTAACAATTCCACAATGCTGTTTATTTAATTAAAGCATAAAATCAGTTCTCTATCTGAAGAAAACTAGGAATGTTATTCTGATAATAGACCATCTCTTAAAAATCCACAAAGGGAGATAATATGGAGATACCCTAGTAATCTCATGAGAGCATTGCCTTCTTCAGTTATCAACAGTGTTATATATGGAGGAATGTATAGACAGAAGGGGTCCATGACATTTCGGGAAATAAATTTGTTTGAAGAAAAGTTAGTAAGGAGCGGATGGTTTGGGAAGTCACCAGTGGTAGTCATTGAAGGGTGCATTAAGCCAGGTTGTGGAATAGATGTAGACTTGTATGACATCAGGGTTTTGAATTCTGCAAGTAACAGAGTTTAGAAGATGAAGATCAATGGTCCAAGCAAACTTTGTTTGCCCATGTGGCTTGCCTGGGTAATGGAATAAAAGCAGAAGGCCTACTAAAGTCAGAAGGCAGGAATTGTTTCTTTCAAATGCTTAAAATGTATCTATTTTAATATGCAGAATTTGACAAGAATGAAATTCCAGTGTTATGGAGCATAAGAAGATACAGTAGGGGGTTAAGGAAGAATTGTGTCTGTAGAAATTAAAGGGCATTGTTATCAGTGCTATTTAGTGTTATATATTGTTGGTACAATTAAATATAAGCAGAATTCAACCTGAATAAGATGCTCAAAATTTATTCTGAAAATGCTTATTTTCAGATGATTTTGATTAATTGAAAATTTAATTACATGTTGCAACACTGCTATTGACTATAAAGCTGCAAGCTTTGGATGGTGTATAACATTAACTGACCAACTTGAAAGTAATAGCAAACTCCCTAAAAACAAATTAAAGAAAGTTTAGAAAAATAATGATTATGAGTGCACACGAAGGACTGGACTACAAAACACTGGGATAAGAAAGAAATAGAATTTTCAGTAATTACTTCTGGGAAGATATGGTGATAATGGATTTTTGGACTATTAGAAGTTTCAGATAGGAGAAAATTGAGGAAGGCTGATCATGTAAAAATACATAAATAGATTAACCTTAGAAATAAGAAGGGGGGGGGGACTCAAGAAGTCCACCACCTTGATATTGCTTTTAGTTCACTTGATTCTGTTTTCTTGCAGAGAATTAATGTAATTGTTGAGGTAGTTTTACTCTTTGTTTTCCCCAACAATAGCAGAAGATAAATGTGTATCACTTTTTTTATATCTGTGTTTTTCTAGTGTTTGTTCCATAAACCCTCCCTTTGTAGAAGTCATAGTTTTTCCATAGTTCTTTTAGTTGTATTATTCTTTCCCCTTTCATCTCCATAGGAAAATTTTATTTAAATTGCCAGGCCATTATTAAATTGCCATTATTAAAATTTAATTTGGCTGGCAGTAAAAGTAAAGAACAATTGAACCCCAAATGTCACATGTGTTACATCGTATGTTTCTTGGCAAAACGTGATCATCTTCTATTTCCTCTACATGCCCTAGAAGTTTGTAACAATCAGTGTTGCATTTCGAGACAAGAACAGAAGGGTGCCAGAAGGCCAAGGCCGGCCCTTACACTTTCTGGTTGAAGAGCAGCTCGCGGTGCAGGTTCTTGTGGTCGTTGGACTCGAGGCACGGGTTGTGCAGCTTGCGGGGCAGGATGAGGCCCTCGGGGCTGAAGGGCGGGGGCGGCGGCAGGGGCGGCGCCGTGGGCGGCGCGGCGGGGGCGGGGCCGTGGTGGTTGCGCCGGTTCCGGCGGTCCAGGTCGGCGGCGCCGGCAGCGCCCCCGCGGCACAGCTCGGGCTCCGGGATCATCTCGTCGGGGAACACCGATCTCGCGTCCTCGGCGGCGGCGGCGGCGGCTGCTGCGTCCACGCCCGCGCTCTCCGCGTCCCCTGCAACACGCCGACACACGCAATCAGCAACGCACCACGCGGCGACGCGGAAGAAGGCACACGCACGACTAACGCGGCGAGAAGAAGAAAGAAAAGAAAGAAGGGGATAAGAATAGAAGAAAGCATGACTGGTGCAGCTGAAAGGAAGAAAGAGAAGGGAGGAGAGACGAGAGAACAAATCTGGCTAAAAGACGACCAAAGTATGAAGACGAATTAAAGGCTAGCTGTCCAAAGACGAAAAATGAAAGGAGGTGAAAAAGAAGGCAAGGTTGGTGCTGCAAAAAGAAGAAAGGAAGAGCACAATTAGTATGACTGCATAGCGCAACTAAATAAAATTTGGGGAGAGTCATGTCTTCTCGTTGAACCTCTTTTCCACTTCATGATCATTTTATTATTTTCAAAATCTTCTTTTGAGTTTCAAATTTAATTATTTCGGCTACCTGTGACTTGCAGAGAGTAAGGATCCCTTTAACACGACAGTCTATTATTTGAGATCTCTATTAATCGAGGTTCATTTTTTATATTTTCTACCGAAGGCGAAGAGAGGTTTGTACTACTAATGTTTAAGTATTTTGTTCGCATTTTAATTTTTCTATTTTTCGGAATTCTTATTTGTTATAAAGCTAGTGTAATAAAAATTCTTTATTACGTTCTTTCGATTACACTGCCTTGCAAAATTGCTTAAATCTCAAAGCTTCTTTACGTGCGAACGCCAAAACTATAGGTGTTCCCGTTACCCGTGTTGGTAGTCATTCCGACCGCCATGGTCGAAGGATGCCCAACGATAAACATGTTTCGAAATGTATCGAAACTATATTATAAAATAGCCTCTTTAATATGTGATACCTACGACGCCTGGACCGCCATGAAGTAAATGCACGTATTCTTCTGAAAATGTACTGTAGCCTTACTCTGTCTGATGTGCACAGCATAAATGCGTCACGGGTTGCATACACGGAGTTCAACGCCAGCAGCGGAGAAATTTCAGAGTACTACTCGCAGTTAAAATAAACTAGGTAAATCTTAGGTTCTTAGCGGTACACAGAGTTACAGGATCAATTGTGAGTTCGGAATAGTACTATTCAGGATTTATAAATAATATTACAGATATATTGCAATAACTTCTTTATTTCTAATGAGATAATGAATTAAAGATAATTTGCCTTTTTTCTAATTAGAAATTAACAACATTCTCCTAAAAGGCTTTTATCTCATAATAGTATTGTAGTTATCATGCTAAAGTTCTAATTTAGATGTCATTCTTATAAGACACACAATGACGGACAATAGACATGGGCATTTTCTTACGTTGCAAAATTCATTATTAGGTAAGAAATTAATCTCTGAAGTTCAATATGTACAGAAGCACACTAAAGTAATTTTCCAGTGCATGACATCTAAAAACGGCGCATTTGCGTACCCATGGCTGTTTCACAGTATTTTCCCCACAAAATAATCATAGAAGTTCACTCCAAATACACTTATTAGAAGGTATAAATTGAACATATTTCACTTGTAAATTTAAACAACTGCAACTCGATAAATATTTACGTACACAATAAGCGTATATCCAACAATGGACACCGTTACATCCTACAAACCAACGGGACTGTTGCACTGTGCAAACCGATTGTTAAGCTGAAAAAAGATTACAATTTTGCGATGATTTAAAAGCTAATATTTTTTCAATGATTTAAGAGCTATTGAGCAACGAAAATGCACTTAGTATGGTAAATTATAGCCGATATAATCTCACCGGTGATCGCATTTCTGACAACTCATTGCTTTTAATAAAAGGCGAAAGTAATTTTCATATTGTAGAAAATGTAAACCCTTATGTATTTGAGAACCATAGATGTACAATATATATCTGCAGTGGAGATACTTCAAGACGAATTTTATTTTGTTAGAAACTCAATAAAATGTCACAGAGGATTCAAACGTGTTTAGCCCCCATTAATATTAATGCTAACAAATACACAACTGAAAACATCATACGCATACCATTTTGATAAGGGTGTGGAGTAAGGCTCATCTCACACGGAATGGTTTGGGCAACCAACAGTCGTGGAGCTTGCATACTGAGATGTCGATAACACAAACAATGAAAAGCGGACACAAGCTGTCTTTGCCTCCTTTCCCTTGGCTGAACATTAACACTCGTGGGATACACACATAGAGTAGAGATATATCTCTCCTCTATGGATACACATCGGAACTGCTTCATCCAAAGAGAACTGTAGACCACTTCCGGATTGCACTTCCGGATCCGTGAAAGCACCATTGTCTCTCAAAATATATCTTTGTACAACTATGTTTAATTTGTGTCCTATTATAATTTTAAAAAAATATTATTACTATTTTCTCTATTTTAGGTATAAGGAAAAACTTTCTGAAACTCAAAACCTTTCTGTTGCTTTAATTTAAAGTAGATTCTTATATTATGAATAGTAAAATCTATCGAATGGGCGTACTTTGTGTCGCTTAAGTTGCGAGAAGTAACTGATCAAACAATTTTTAATGAGGTATGTACTAAAGTATCTTGAAAGTTTCTAAAGTATCAAATTAAACCAAGAATATTGACGAGAATTAATAATTATGTATAGGAAGGTTCTTAAGTTAACATCAGTTAAACCACCATGTACTACCAACGTTTCCGTTGCCTGCACATATCTTGCTCTGAGATAATTTAATTTAGTTACGTTTCATTTTTGAATCCCATCTAATATATCAATAACAATGTTATGACAGAATTCATTACTGAAGTGATAAGTATGTTTCTAAAGGTAAATGCTAAATTTTATATATTTGAATATTACATGATCTCAATGTACAATATACCTACCAGAATTTGATTGAGTATAATATGTATTATTTAATTATTATATTATTTAATACGAGTATTCGTATTTTATAGCCATGAATACTGAACTAGTTTAAAAAAAATTGAAAGAACATGAGCAATTTTGTGTAGCTTTTGACAAAAGAATGGAATCAAAACAAAACAAAAAATTGTAAAAAATAATATACTCTTAAAATATTCTGATATGCTATCAAACCATTTCATGTCTTTAAATGTAGAATAACAAATGTTGAATATTCCTTATGAAGAAGAGCACTTTCATTAAAAAAAATAGTTTTTAAGACCACTTAAACTACACAAGTGACAAGCAAATATTTGACATACAGCCTGATTAACGGTACATTTACTCCTAAACATTGCAAATGAAACGTCTTCAAGAAGTAAAGAAATTTAATTATTGGGATTTTTTAATATATTTGGAGTAATTTTCAAATTCCCCTTGATCTTGTTCAGAAGATGAATGATCGAATGTACAAGTTTAATAATATCCCTTTAACAATAATGCAGATTCAATATACTAGGGCAATAACAATACTAAATTGCCCGGTAATTTTAGCGCAATTACTGTTCTTACTGAACAAGCTTCTGAATGCCGAAACAAAGACGGGCGTTAGAAAGTTTGAATTGTTTTATTTCTTTATTGGTCTGCTTAATTCAGTCGTACCTGCTGCCATAGAGCGGCGGCCACTGTGCAGTATCGTTGACGGGGAGGTCCTAGGGTTCGAGTCTCGCCTCTGAGGGATTTTCGTCACAAGCTAGATAGCTGGGTCGAATTGAACTTCTGCCCGGAGGACAATTCTAGCGCCCAACAACTCCATGCCAGTGCAAATATTGGATGTGACCCGTAAAAACGGGTCACTGACCACACGCGATCTTTCATTCACCCTTCTCCCCTCCCTCTCTCCTTACCCACACACAATTACGTGTCCTATACAATTACACATGTTGGGAGACAAATTCGGGAGATTCGGGTTTGTCATGACTGAGGCGGTGTCACACTGGTGGAGATACCTACAAGTGGGAAAGTCGCAAGCCTACTTAAAAGTCAGCGGTGCATCTCACGTGTCGGCGGAAACGAACACCGCCTCAACCACAGATACAGACTGCACTACACTTACGGGATATAACATGCACAACACTTCCACTTAATGACTTCAGAAGTTGACGCGCCCGGAATGAATCCTCACTTCAACATTATGAACCGACAAAAAAAATTGTATTTAAAATTCATGAGGGGCCCTTATCACGTGGTGAGTCTCGTCGTGCACGGGCGCACGGAGGCCACCCGTGGGAGCGCTGCGGGGGTGGAGGCGGCGGGGCGCCTTACCGGGCTCGAAGGCGAGCATCCTCCGTCTGATGTCGGGCATGAGCGAGCGGCGAAGGGGCGGGCAGCCCCCTGGCGGCGACGACATGGCGACTGCGGCGCCCGCGGCCACGCCACGCCACGCCGCAACGCCCCCGCCCCCGCCTTCCCCTCCGCTCCGCTCAGCCTTCGCCTCCCTTTCCACCCCCGCCACGGCCCATCTAACTGTATTACAAGGTGCGCGCACCGGGGCTTCGCTGGACGTCATAATATTGTTCACACAGGAATGCCGCCGCTGCAGCACAGGCGCCTGGCGAATTGGCCCCAACTCCTGCACTTCAAAATTGTATTTAGCATTTGCACTGCTAATAGTGTAATTCTCGCAAATGCAGACTTTACCACGAAACTCTTTACGCAATAGTTAATTATTTACATGTAATACGAAACAATTATTAATATAAATTTTCTGCGTTTAATTTTTGAATTTTTTAGATAGGTTGTAGACACTAAAGAATACATATTCTATTTTAAAATAGCTTTAAGAATATTTTTATTAATTTTAAAAACCTGAAAGTGTTTTGTCCCCGGATTCGTATTAAAAGTGTAAAAACACTTAACACAATAACGAAGATTTTACTTCTTATCTTGTCAATTTAGTACCGCGTCGTTTACTATTCTAATCCAGGATTGTCATGCTGTTACTTAAGAAAGTATTAAGCAGTAATTCCAGTTTACCTATCTGTTCTTTTGTAAAATATAATCAAACCTCATCGAAGCGCAAATTTGTACCCAAATTTCAAGGTAATGTGAGTGGAGGGCCTGTCCTCCTCTGATTGAGATCTTATCTTTCTTTATATTTTTTTCCATTAATTTTATTAAAATCCTTTATTTAATTTGTATGATAAATTATTTTTATCATAATATTAAGAATAAATTGCTGGAAGTAAAATAGTTATTTTCATAGCAAGAGTTTAAGTAGAACTTTATTTACAAGTGAAAATGATCAAGTCGTGAACGTAATAAATAGTGCAAGTAACTTAATCCTCCTTCGTTAAGAGTTAGTCTTAATTTAATTTCCATGTCTTACGTAAAACTTAATCTTTTAATTATTCTTGTTTATTTTTGTCTACACTTATGTCACATTCTACACACTTTTGTCACATTGGACAGTAGCTACGTTTACAATTTGGTAGGTATTCAGAAGACCGTGACTGTCGCAATGATAGCGATATTTTTAACAAGCATAACTCACGTAACTTTATATCGTACACATACTGAAATAAATCCACAAAATCTAGGCTCATCACTATACAGTATTTCAGTAAAACAATCGAGTGTGCAGACGTGCGGAAGTGTGTTTTTCCATTCCGTCACTGGCGTCTAGCTCACTTCTCGTGCACCAATCGAGATGTATGAAGTGTCATTCGGCGCGTCTCGGTCTCCTGATGGGAGACTGGTAATTTGTTTTCGGATCTTGCCTGAAGATTTAAAGAGATTTCCAAAAACGTGTTTTTTCGTGTCTTGGCGCTCCGATCTTACTGATAATACCAGGAATTAAATCAACGCCTCCTAAATCGATCTATGTAGGTGGCGTTGATTGAATACTCTGGGATTTAATCCTAAAGGCATTTTTTTGCTCAATACGCTGTAATTTTCGTTCTCGGCCATGGCAACACTGATGTTGACATCTTTAAGTGAACAATTGAATTACCAAGTAAATTGCGCTGCAGTTTGATTTTAATTTAGAGTTGAATTACTATCGTATTAAAAGAAAATTTGCGAATACCTACGAACAGTATTGCCTCGGAACTTATTGAACTTGAAGAATTTCAAGAGAATATGAAGAAACAAAACTGAGTAATGCTAAAGAATGAATGAAAGTTATGTTCGACTTCGCATTTTACGTTCTTACGTAAGTGTGCAAATACTGATTTTTAAATGAATGTGGCCCACAACTTATTCTTATTTAAATTAACTAACACCTTATTCACATAAACATACCAAACAGTCACCTTTTAATGTTAGATTCGCATGCAACGCTAGATTCGCATACAAAATGATTAATAGAGCAATTGCAGAAGTAGAAGTGAACACAAATTAGACTGAGTTTGTGAAGCATCAATATCTTCAAAAAGTAGGGGAGAAAAGTTTTAAGGAAATCCAGGGAAGAGTCAAATGTAGTTGTAAAAGATGTAATAGAATTTTCGGAACTAATTGGGAATGATCTGCATTTTCACATTTAGCATTTGTGCTAATGCAAATGTGCTATGTACATTTTTGTGCATATTAGCAAAAAAGCGTAAAAATGTAGCTGTAATAAAATTTAACTATTAGCATCCAAACCTGCAAGTATTTATTACGGTGTTTATAATTTTGAAATCGCAATAAGGCCAGTTCATATCCCGTATTGAGGTTTCACACAAGGTCATTGGGCGTTGGGAACATTTAAACGGGAGTATTACATTATCAGCTACTACGATTCATTGGTACGTCCAATGGAAGAAACTGAAAGAACATATTTGAACAAAGCTGGGCATGAAAGAAATGAAGTATGAAAGAAATTTTCAACACGTGAAGCTATTTTTAAAACAGTTTAAAGCGTCGGCAACGCCACATTTCACTAGTTTAATACATAATGTATACAATGAATTCCATATTTAAAATTAGCGTACCTGTTTACTGCCATTTCGTACACTGACTTTTAATCTGGTGCTGAGATTTTGAAACAAAAGCTCCGGTTTAGTACTTTTTAACACGACATCATGATCATGCGTTCGTCATTCAGTTGTTTCGAAGAAGAAGAAAAAACAGGCCGGCGGGGGGGGGGCGCCGTTTCGGTCCACTGTGCGGCGCTGTGCGCGGTGCTGCGCCGGGACTGGGCCGCGAAAGGCAGCACGCGAGGGCGGCGCGGCGCGGCGAGGGCGGAGGTCATCGGGGAATCCGCGCGCTATTTGCGTCCTTTTATGGCCTCCCCGGCGCGCCGCGCCACGATGCCCGGAACAAGTGGGGGCTATTCTTAGGGCCGGCGCAGGACACGAGGAGCGGGCTTGGAAAACTCCCGACGCCGACCTTCCGAGATCGTTTCTCCGCGCGGCCCTCCGACAATCGACAATAGTCGAAGTGACCAGTAGCAGAAAAAGCTGCTCAGCATTTGGTGCCACATAAATAATAGTAATAATAATAATAATAATAATAATAATAATAATAATAATAATAATTATTATTATTATTATTATTATTATTATTATTATTATTACCGAACCAAGTGGCTCAGTGCGTAGCGCGCTGACTTCGCTGTCGGGAGGCCCGAGTTAGATCCCCGGGTCGGCCTTCCTGACCGAGGCTTTCCTCGGTCATACAGACGAATGCTGGAATGGCTCTAAAAGCTCACGATCACCTTTCATCACCATCCTATCACCTCATAATTCAAGGCTTCTTGTCTTACAAAGGGATACAGCCGAAAAGCTGATCCTTTGTAGTATTAATAGTAAATTATAGTTTAAGGTTTTGTCTCAGTAGAAAGAATAAATCAGAAGAAATTTTAATTTATTTCATCTGATTTATTCTTTCTACCGAGACAAACCTTAAACTATAATTTACAATTAATATTACAATGAGGGCAATAGGTTCTTGTAAAATATATGTGAGTTGTATCAGATTGAGTTACATACGTAATTGAATCGCTTAGTACAATTAGTGTCAGAATATAATGCAATTCATTAAAATTATGAATTGAATGTTTGCACTCGTGCAATACATTTTTCAACGATAAAAGGAAAAGTTTATGGATCTCATTGTACCAGAATTCACCTGCAATAATGAATAGAACGATACATTTTGCAGCCTTACATTTGCTATAGTTCTTTGAAAATTTTGTCTCGTTAGAGAAATTTCCGGGTAAATAAAAACTTTACAGCAATGCGATCAGTTTAATTAACGTTTGGTAAATTTACGTCTTCAATTTCAGAATATAAGTAATTTTCTTCACATTTTATTTGTTTTCGATAAAAAGGAATCGAATTGTGTAAATTGAGTGCTTTTTCATTTCTGGATTATTTTTTTTCTTTCTGAACTAATATATTCATTTCTTTCGTAAATAATAAAGAGTTTACATATTCCTGGAGTGTCTCTATACTCCTGCGATGCAAATTTGTGTCTATAAAGAATTTTTTCAAAACAACTTTTGAAAGCTTATCGCGGCTCAGCCATTCAGAATACCCAAGTAGTTTATTAGCTTACTAAAATATACTTAAATAGTCTTCATAGCTTATTTGTAATTTTTTTCAATTTCAATTTCACGTTCCTCCCCGGACACCTGTGTATTACAAGAATATTCTTATAAATAGCATTCATGCATGTAGTCAATGGCAATGCAACTCAACTCGAGCGATGACCTCTATAACTTGGCTCCATTTACTCACCGTTGACACTTGTACAACTTTCAAGTATTAGCTTCAGGATGTTCCAACGATCTTAAAACCAGAATTTTTAAAGAATTTTTCTGTACCACAGCGCCCCATCCTGCCTTGGCTATTTTTTAGATTTTTTTATTAGAAATCCTTTCTTTCGACACTCTTGGGCGGACATGATTAGAGGTCATTTGTCAGGAATGTTCAGTACTTTTGAAATTTAATAAATACTATTATGACCTGATCTTTAAATAACTACTTTATCTCGAAAGTATAGATCTTTCTAAGTATCTCATTCATTTTCCAAGACCGAGAGAAAAAACAAACAATTATCAGTCTGATCGTCTAATGTTAGGCATTTCCCTACATTACATAACAAAATAATTTTAACTCTTGTTTAAACTACCTCTTGCTTGCTTCTACATGAAAGAGCCCTACTTCAAACATGCACATCACTTTACATCTAATTCAATTACGATGATTTCTTTGGTAGACACAATGTTGGGAAATTGTGAAAGTAAGCTGCACTATTCCATCGATTCTAGACAGCTGTTAATGCGTTCACGCTCACCGGACTTTGCTACGCAACACATTAGTCTGCGAAAGCAAGGCTGCGTGATCCAGTGACTTTCGCTTCGTGCGATGGTGCGTTTGGAATCCCCG
>JAZDUA010000134.1:3280000-3446761 GCA_038098605.1 Gryllus longicercus
TATGTTCTATTAATTTGGAACGATTTTTTATTTAAATTTAGTAAACATGTCAGCGTGCATTTTGTTTCCTGACCTTCATTTAAGGGAGGAAAGGAATAAAAAGACGAATGACTTCAAAAACGAATTGAATTAATTAAATTAATTAATTAATTAAACGTGAATAGAACTATTGCATTTATACTTGCGTTGTTCCTAATCTACCGGGTGGATAGGTATTTGGGGCTTCAGATTATATACTATAACCTGAAGATGACTCCGAATTTGGAGTCAAAATGTCATCTAATATACATGTGGAAATGCTATGAAATAATCCTTATTATTGTATTTATCTTTACCATTAGTTTTGGACGTATATTACTGAAATAACGCAATAGTTGAATTCTAGATTGTGATTCGTCCCGAAAACAATAATTCATCATGGCCACTGTTATTGGCAATATTCCAAATGAAAAAAAAAAAAGATTTAATATCAATCTTTTAGGATCACGTCTCGAAAACGGCACTCCCAATATAGAGTTTATGTGTCTGTCTGGTCCTCTGAAATACTGGATCTGCCACGCAATGGATCCATGACATCCACAGAGCACCCACTGTCTATGACCGTAACTCGCCTTCACAGGAGGCGGCCAGACGCTCGAGAGCCGCCGTGCCAATCCAACTTCAAAACTGGTCGAAACGAAACTACTCTAAATTGGTTGGGGGATGTCACGGCAATAGGGAAGCGCGCATCTGCTAGGGCCGCCGGTACCTATGTGTATCGCATAGAACTTCTGGATCCATCTTGAGTTGTAACGCTATGATTGCAGTAAGAGAAACGACTTCTTTTAATCGTATACTCGCCAGCCGTAAACTTTTATGTCAATTTTTGACAGAGTTAATTCTAACAATTTTTAAGTTAAAAAATACATATTTTTTAGTGTTGTTAATCGATTTTGGGGGGAGACCTGTCCTCCCTTGCCTCCTCTGAAAATCCACCGTTGGCGTCGTAGGGGGAGGAACAGCGGGTGCACTGCAGGGCGTGTGCTGCGAGGTCGGTGACCGGAGCGCCGGGAACTCCCTAGGCGGCGCTTGCGTGCCGGAGGGGGAGGGGAAAGGGGAGGCGCCCCTCCTAATTGGACGCCCCGGCGCCGCCCTCCCGAATGCTCCCTGGAGGCCACGGCGCTGACCTGCGCGATCGCGCCTCAACCCCTCCCGGGACCCGGGGCGCTTCCGGCGGCGGAGTGAGGAGCAGAGTGTTGGGGCGGATACGTAACGATCGTCGTAAGGTCTTCCGCAGATGCTCTACGAGGGCGAGGGAGTTAATCCAATGCTCCCTCTCACCCTCCCTCCCTCCTCCCTCCTCCCACCTCCCACCTAACACCACCCACCTTCCTCTCTCCTCCCACATCCCTCCTCCCACCTCCCACCTCCCTCCTCCCTCCTCCCTCCTCCCTCCTCCTTCCTCCCTCCTCCCTTCTCCCTTCTCCCTCCTCCCTCCTCCCTTCTCCCTCCTCCCATCTCCCTCCTCTCGCCTCCCTCCTCCCACCTCCCTTATCCCTTCTCCCTCCTCCCACCTCCCTCCTCTCTCCTCCCTCCTCCATCCTCCTTCCTCCCTCCTCCCTTATCCCTTCTCCCACCTCCCTCCTCCCTCCTCCCTCATCCCTCCTCCCTTATCCCTTCTCCCTCCCATCTCCCTGCTCTCGCCTCCCTCCTCCCACCTCCCTTATCCCTTCTCCCTCCTCCCACCTCCCTCCTCTCTCCTCCCTCCTCCGTCCTCCTTCCTCCCTCCTCCCTTATCCCTTCTCCCTCCTCCTTCCTCCTTCCTCCCTTATCCATCCTCCCACCCCCCTCATTCTCTTCCCTCCCCTTCCGCTTCTCCCACCCTCCTCACACCGTCCTCCCCCACCCTCCATCCCTCTCTCTCTCACCTCTCTGTCTTCTTCGAATCTACCTCTCTGTTCCTTCCTACCTCTGTTCATATCTCTTCCTGTCTGCTCCTCTCTCTCGCTTTCTATCCCGCTCTCTTCCTCTGTCCCTCTCACGCTTTCTCTGCCTTTCACTTCCTCTCTCTCCTTCTCTGTCCCTATTTCTCTCCCTTTTTCTTTCACCCTCTGTCTTTCTCCACCTGTCTCTGATTCATTTCTAACCCTCGCTATGTCTCGCGACATTGAATCCTATTGGGCTTTCGATGATTTCGTTACAGCAAAAGCATCCAAGAGGATAATGAACCGATATTGCCAATGCGGCCTCTGCAAGTCCAGGAGTTTCGGACGCGACACCAGACAGCTTGCGAGATTTTGAAGAACGAGAAAGGAGGCGCCGTCTATGGACACTCCCTGAGGTCTCGGGGGGGGGGGGGGGCACCAGTGTGACCTTCCCCCAACCCCAACCGCACCCATCCCTCTGCGATGATTAAGATATCTGATAGAATAGCAGAATATCTGCGAGTATTACAATATATGCAGCACGACCTGCGGAGAAGCATTACTAACTAAGCCGCAGGAGGTATTCCAATTTCTTCCACCGCTATTCCATTTTTAAAATTCTTTTCAAAGTTACATTCCTAAGTTTGGCAAGTAATAGCAGAACATCTGCGAGTATTACAATATATGCAACATGACCTGCGGAGAAGTATTACTTACTAAGCTGCGGGAGGTTTTCGAAGTTACATTCCTAAGTTTGGCAGTGTTGAATCGTATTCTTTTACTTCTTCGCGGTAATTTTCCGTACTATTTCCGACGTCTGTCCTCCGGCAGTGATTCCGTCGATGGGACCGCATTGGGGCGGGTGACGTGATGCGGGCGCCAGCGCTCGTGGCGCGCCCTGGGAGCGTTTGCGCGCGAGAGGAGCCAGTGACGCCAGGGCCGCTCCTAATTGGACGCCCAGGAGGCCAGGGCGCTCACCTGCGCCCTCGCGCCGCCCTCCCCACCTGCCACAGACGCAGCCACCGCTGGAAGAGGAAAAGAGGAAATGGAGGCACGGAGGGACAAGGCCATTCTTACCCATTTCCAGTCTGTTCTCTGGACAATTGCTATTCAGATGCGGGAGTTTGTATGATTACTTTTACTTCTGTTCGCTTTCTCTAGGCGTTTTATTCTTTATTCTATCGGTTGGGATCAGTGATTTCTTCAATTGCGTGGAAGCAGTTTCGCAGAGTTGTATATTCTTCTTCTTCCTGATGTACTAATCACTCTTCTTCCCATCCTTCCTCAGCTATTGATAATGGTATTTTAATAGACTTAATGTGATTTAGTGCTGGTTTCATGATAAACAGGGAACAGGGTTTTATTATTTTCGATTACAGAATATTCATGATAGCTCCTAGTTTATGGATATTTTATAGATGGATGCACTAATTAGACCTGTCTTTCACCTCTGGGATGGAAGAGTTCAAATGCCAGCTATCGGCTTAGAAATTTGTGGCGGACAAAACTGGTTCTTATTGTTCTTTTCTGACTTGCAATGAACCACAGTCAATCATCATCATCATTCATCATTCATCATTTAGTCTTTCACCACCCTCATTACCCTTGCATCAGTCTGGTGGTTTATAAATTTTCCAATTTACCAAATTCTAATGAATATAACATTAATTTTTTGATAAGTATTATGAATGTATTTTAAAACTGAGCCTTTAATTTGAGATTCTTATGTCCAGTACCTGATTCGTAATCACCAATTTTCGGGAGCCATCAACAAACGTAATCATTTACGAAGAGGCATGAGTAAATAGCTGAAGCAGTGAAGGGATTATTTTGTGTTGTAATGATTTTCACCTGATCATGTTTGCTAGCACTCATCTAGTGCGAAAACACGAGTCATACGGTTTGTCCGCATTTGAAGAGCTGAAAACAAGGCGAAACTGGGACTATCCAGTCATATCACCAATTTGCAAGTGGCGACGCTCTAAAGGAGCACGTGATTCACTCACTGCTTTACTGCAATGCCAGGGGCGCGATTTTCCCGTTCTGCCCGTCCTGGCCGAAGATTCGTTCTGGTCCAGTGTAAACTCGAAAGGGTCCTGAGAGAGCAATCAGCGTTTTGTCCTGTCGGACTCATCAGATAGGCTTTCAGCCTATGGCGCTATTGTTCATGATGTTCTCCTGTTTTCGAACTGTCATTTTGGACCTTTGCAAGCCTAGCTCAACTATGGCAGCGCAGGAATCTACTGACGTCATTGGTGTGAGGTATCTGATTCCAGACCCAACCGCAGTGAGCAGACTTCTTGTCGAGCAGCTATCGAGTGGTAGTTGATATCCTTGGCTTTTCCTGGTTTACGATCATTCAGTAATCATTTTCATTGCAACTTAAAGCAGCGCTTTATCTGTAATTCTCAGGTTGTAGAAGCCGGAAGGCGTGAAATGCAAGTCATTATACTCGCTTGTTGGATTTTTTGAAGTTGTTTAATGTCTTAGTTTTCTTGATTCTGGAAAGTTATATAGTGTTCATTTTCAATTAATCAAAAATCATATCAATATTCTAGCAACTATTAGAAGAATGATGGTAAGAATATTACATGCCCGGACATTTTTAGTATGGTCACTAAGAATTTCAATAAAAAGAACGTGGAACGTCTCTAAGAGATAAGAGTAAAAGCTGTTTTCATGGAGAGGGGAGACGATAACCACATTTTTTTCTAAAATATAATTACTTGTACTTTAATATGTGAAACGTCAATACAGGATCAAGTGTTCTCAGTGCCGAACGTATTTGTTTGGGTGTCCCAGGCACTAAATTTTCCTGTTGGGTCGCCTTAATATCTTCGATCTAAAATATTTCAGGTAAAGTTAATGCAAATAAAATGACATATTGAGGTAATAAACATTCGTATTGTGAAAAATTATCACCAATTTGAACTCTCAAAATGTTTTAATTTACATTCTTGTATATAATGGAATATAAAAAGGATACGAATTTTCAGAGGAGAGTTACTTGAATGTTACCCACAAACTGAACACTTTCATATATTTTTACTTTACTCTGCAGGGGAAAACTATCGGAATCGACCCATAATTTTGAGATTGAGATTTCAGTGGTAAAATCCACTTTCGGGGAATCTCAAACGACTGATGCATCTTTTTAACTAAAAAGTGCCTAAAACCGTAAAATTCTTCTGTTATCGCAAATTACGGTAGTGAGGACAACGGGATTGGTGGATAGTCAAGTTTACAATACTATCCTACTTGTAAATAGTTGCATTTCCTGCAATCATTACAAAAGCAAAACTTTTTTCGCGGGACTAAGGACAAGAGAATATTGTGTTTGACATGCACCCCCGCGTTTACATTAGAGATATATCACAAAATGGTGGTACTATGAATACAATATATTTAAATATTAATACTTATCACACACATATATAATATTTTCACGGAACGCACCCCATACTACTTATTAATTTAATAGGAATAATTATAAATTTATAATGTAATTTAATAATTATTCCCGAGGTACCGGAACGCCGTTCCATTGGGTTCCGCCAGAAATCAAGCCAATTCAAACTTGGAAATGTGATATCTGACACCAACCATGAGGTTACGTAAAGATTAAACTATGAGAGAAACAACGATATTTGTTAACTGCTATCAATCGTCAGTGCCCCGAAATACGGCTTCATTACACAACCATTTGATACGCAACTTCTCATCTGCGCGTGTCTCTCTAGTCCTTCACCACTATATTTAGAGAAGCAGCTCTAATCGTACCACAAAGCACTTCGAAGTGGTGACTCAACCAGAGTAACTCTAACTCAGGGGTCTCCAAAGTGCCTTCTCAAGAAGAACATGATTCATTAAGCAATGGCATACAAAAAGTAAATCAAACCCGTAACAATGAAGGAATTATCACACTATTTTTACATTACAGAAGTCTGTACGTGTTTAAAACTTTTTCCATTCTCCCGGATTTCCTGCTTTGCGTTAATTGTAAATGCCAGAATGACAAACTGTGTACTGCTTAAATTGAAACAGACATTATTACCATTAACTTGTCATATAGGGACGGATCCAGAGACGATTTTTGGGAGGAGAAGTTTAAAATGTTTTGTTCGAAGGGTCACATTACATACTTTGTAAAATGTCGTAGGCTACACTACCTCTTGCTACAATGGGATTTTATTCGATTTAATGATTATCCTAAAATATTTTTACTTCTAAGTTTCGTGACAAGTAAAAATTAATAGATACTAAAAAATTTTAGGGGGTAGATTTCCCTCCTTTCCTTCCCCGTGAATTCGCGCCTGCGTCATATTAACATTGTCCTGATGAATCTACATATCCAGATGTAGGTTTGAGCTCCAATCTTATAGTGATTTTCGAGATAGGATATATACCGTTTCCTTATATTTAGTGTATGTTTTAAATTGCAATTGTAAAAGTGGAAAGTTTTAAACAGGATATGTTGGGGCATCATATAAAAATGTAATTCCCTCCAGATCCTAAAATTAGTTCCGGAAGGTTATAAAATTGCTGAAAAAATAAACTAGTTGAAAATACCGAATTACCTATCACCAATTTGCTGAAGACATCGTAATAAGGATGTGTGTGTATAACGATGATGTACATGAATGAACCATAATTATGGAGAGTATGACAAATCAAATACGTTACATTAGTGAAAACAACCATGCCGAACAATGAATTGGAACCTTTGACTCCCTACAGTTATATGATTCTCCAAATCCTTGCGCAATGGATGCATGAAGTTTTGTACTTGTTAAAAATATATTTCTCAAATGAAATTATGGGCGAACAATATAGGAAAAAAATGTATACTAAGTATACAGAAACATTTTGATTGACAGCTGCATGGCCATTGACTGCCGGCGAGTGACTTCTTCCTTGTGCTGCTGTCATCACGTGTTTGGTATCGATGTCAGTTGATGAAACCCGAAAACGATTCCGCCATAACCGTAGGGCACCAATTGCATGACATCACTTGTCATGTACATGGTCTCGCAAGAATTCACGGCGGGAAAGTGCTCCGGTATTCCCCTGGAATTGCTCAGGGGAATGCGGAAACCACTGCTAAGCGCAGTCGGCCTATGAATCCGATTGCTGTTTGTGCCACAAACTCACTGACACTCACTCACACATCAAGTAAATCTCACACATCAAACCCGCGACCTCTTAAGCACGTGAGCGTCACATTTACTCTCGCAGCGTTGTTTAAATGACAAATATTTTCCGATCGCCGTCCCCTCCATACTCTCGTGCCGGCGATGGTGTAACGGTTATCGGACTGTTATACCCAAGTTGGCGGGTTCAAACCTGATCGAAGCCGTGAATTTTTAAGGGCGAAAAATCCTTCGTACGCCTTGCTTCGGAGGGGAAATAGAGCCGTCTGTCCCATGTTAGTAGATTTACTTGCATGTAAAAGATCCTCAAGCATGGTTCCTACAAAGTATAAAAAAGCCGGGCGCTCACCGTTCTGCCCTATTTCCACCCTGAGGAAGGCCACGATATAATGGTCGAACCGTCGGCTTCATTGTCCTGGACGCGGCGCCACCCGGGCAACCGAGAGCCTTCACATGTCACTGGCCACAAAAACCTACGATAGCATTTAGCGTTGTTATCTCCTCGTTGCGGACTAGAGACAAAGTTATGTAATGATGCGCGAAAAAACGGCGAATTTTCGGCAGAAAAACTGATATTGCAGGACCTTGGAAACGAAACAGGGGATAAATTCAGATGCTAAATTTTGAAGAAAAAAATCTTTTAAAATGTAGAGTTCATGTTTTGTGGATCCTTAGTACCGAAAAATCGAATGACTGCAAAATGTCTGTCGGTCCGTCCGTCTGTCCATTCGTCTGTGAACAACGCCAGCGGCTAAATCTTTCTCCAAAATTGATCGACCCCCAATCGATCTAACTGATATCAAGGTCCCTTGAATTGGAAACCGACATTTTACTTCTGGGGGTACTTTACATGAAACCCCTGAGACATTTTCAAAATTTAAAAAAAAATGGCTCCATTGTTTTTAATAAATTTTGTTGTTGAATAGTGTGAAGGACGCGTCCGGTCTCATTTTCGTTAAAATCTTTCATTTTTCGAAAATTGCAAAAGTTGAAAATTTTTTGTTGTCTTTCAACAAATAAAATTTTGAAGATGAGATTTTTTCCCTTAATGAAATCTGTTACTTAAAGACAGATTTTGAAATAAGATCATGCACATTTTTTCCGGAAATTTGAGTACTTTTCGCGTAATTTTGCGTGAAAATACTTGCGAGAAAGTGTGTGCTGTTTTAGCACCACTACTTTGTAATTTGACTCCCCTGGAGCAGGCAAAACCAGAGGAGAGCCGCTGCGACAAGCGAAGGCCCACTGGGGCTCGGCGGGATGGCGAGGCCGCCTGAGAACTGAGCGCGGTGTTGTCTCACATCCGGCGGCCCGCCTCCTCCGCCCCCGTCGTCCCCGCCTCGCCCCCACCCACTCCCCCGCTTTCCACCTCCGCCCGCTCCCGCGCGTTACGTAAGAGACACTCCAAACGAGGGCCCGGGTTCGAGACCTTGCCGCTATTGTGTGGGCCATCAGCGGGACAAGGTCTCTAGAACTGCGTGTCGGCTTTCTAGCGCAAGCGGGGCGGATTTCTCTCGAAGCGGAAACACTGCCAGCACGCAACGTACGATTCGGTTGAATGCAGGGGCGGATTAATATTTTTGCCGCCTGTAGGCACATCAAATTTGCCGCCCCCTGTTTAAAATTAATGTTACATTTCTAATTGTAGCGTTTCAGTAACAATTCCTCATTCATTTAAACGTTTTAACTTTAAAAGTAACATTATATTTTGCACATTGTTTTCATAAATTAAATAATTTTTTTTGGATTAGCTAATTTTGGATATAAACTGTATCTTCATAGCAAGTAACGTTCAACATTATTAACGTTTCAACACTGAAACGTTAACATTAAAAGGAAACTAAAACATGACAACTAGAATTGCAACATGTTTTCTTTCGTCAACGGGCCTTAGTTTCAGATTCATATACTTCTGAAGTCATAAGGTATACTCTAATGAAGTAGAGTATACCTTATGTAACTAAATAGCTTGTATTAAATATTAATATGATATTTTTAAAATAAAAATATGATTTATGCTGTTATAGTTTTTAGAGAACCTAAATTTGTTTTCGAAAATATCAAGAAAATTTTGCGCCTTTGAAAATTTGCCGCTCTTGAAAATTTGCCGCCGTAGGCACGTGCCTACTGTGCCTATGCGTAAATCCACCTCTGGTTGAATGTGCAGCAGGTTGTTGGTATGTGCAGCGTGTTTTTCGATGATTCAGGCGAAGTGATTTCGATGATTTGCCTTTTTAGTATTTTCGTTTATTCTCTCATATGAAACAGGTTCAGACTCTGGTTGCTCATCATGCAAAACGGCCTCGATGACGACAGCATTTCTCTTGTGAAGATCCCCTTTAAGGAAATTGAACTCGTGGAAGTTTGAATTGTAAGTTACAAAGAGCTCCGAATGACAAATACAGTATCAAGGAACCCTTTGAGATAAGTTTGTCTTCAACATTCACAAAAACCGATAAGTAAAAGTCGTTCCAAAAAATATTACTTCATACTCGTTGAACAAGTGATTAGTCCAAAACAATTGTTTCACAATAAAATTTGTCATAACTAGGGCGTATTTTGATAAATTGTTACTTTAGAACAAAGATTTTTAGTATACTCTTTCATTTTATGTTATAACGAAAGAAAATGAGCCATTTTTATATGACTTTTTTAACATTATTCGTCGATTCTGAATATTTTTACCTTACCATCTCATTTTTACCTTTCCCCGTAAATTTTAAAGAAGTTTTAGCTGGTTTAATCGATTTTTATATCATTGTAATAGTACTTGGTTCAAATAATATTTACGAATGGAAATAAATGTTCTCCACAGAATTCCTGAGCGGTCTACTCAATTTCTTTGCGAAGGACGTGCAATGTTAGCAGTTGTGAGTTTTAAGGTTCTAAAGTTCCTGAGACAACTATCAGAGCAACTGTCGATTTGGCCGATTTTGAGATAACAAAAAACAGATTTCGTGGTAAAGCACAGTCCAAACCAAACATTTGGAAGCTGAACTCACTTGAACGAAAATAAGAAGCCTTGATTACATCAATAATATAATCTAAAGCATGAGTTGTTCATGTGAACTGGTTTTGATCAAATTTTTTACGTCATTTTCTTTTGCTTTTAGGCCATTTTAAAAAACATTTTAAGAACCCTTAATTGACCATTTTGGGCAACTTTTTAGGTATCAAAATCCTCCAAGAAATACAAACGTTTTATCGACTTTCACGTGTAGCAACATTGTGAACTCTCTCTAACATACCTCTCATTGTCTTGGTCCACATGACATCAGTTATTGACTGATTAAAATAAAAAAGTCTTGATTATAAACTTGAATGTAATAAAGAAATTGATATATTATCATTTCAAGTGCTCAACATCTGTACGAAAATGCTTCTTGTCTAAATACGATGAAGAAAACGAGACCATTCGTGAACTGCAACAGGAGTAGATCACGTGAACAAATGACGCCACGACCTTCCCCAACATTACAGCGCAATTCTGTTCCCCTGCGTTGTCTGTGAGGCAACTCCTGGCGCACAAAGAGCCCCATTGCTCTTCCCAGCCTCTCCTCGGGCGTGCCTCACGCCGCCTCGGCCTCGACGCTCGCCGGCCGCCGCGCCGCGCGGCAACAGCCGTAACGCTCGACGGCGCGGCGCCGGACACGGTTGCGTGGGCGGGGGCGGACGAGCGGCGCCCAAAGGAACGGAGTTGGCGGTGGCTGTGGAGCGCCCGCAGACGGGTTTGGAGGAGAAGCCGTGGTGTAAGGATGTCCCGCTGTAGAGACTTTTCGCGCAGCGTGGAGCCCTGTATCGTATATGATACAAATCCAGTTTTGATCGCGCATTCGCTAGATCTCAACTAGAGAACGCATGCGCCTCAGTGCATGAGCGATTTCTAACAACACGAATGCGAGGTTTTGGAAAACAATATTGCATTAGAATTATCACGTAGATAGTATCGTGAACAAGTCACATTATAACGCTAAATGGAATTTGTTGCCATCTGGGACGGATAGCGTTGCTAACAATATTTTCTCATAATGTAACATCATGTTTATGGGCAGTTCTAGTCGAACAAGCGCGAAAAAAGATGACGAGGCATTATTAGAGTTGAAGATTAGAAGGTGTGTGTGTGTCTCTTTCTCTCTCTCTCCCTCTGCCTCTCTCCATCTCTCTCTCTCTCTCTCTCTCTCTCTCTCTCTCTCTCTCTCTCTCTCTCTCTCTCTCTTCCTGCCACTGGAGTAAGGAACTACTTTCATTTATCCTAGTGTTAGCAGGAACGTTGTCGTCAATGCGGGTCCTCAGTACTTAGAGGTAATTTTTCAATTCCAGTAAGAATTTTCAAAAAATTGTTTACAGTACTGGAACGGTTGAATGTTTTCCTAATTGCGTAACATGATGGATGATGTTCTTGGAAAGTTTTTGGTCTTCAAACGGTTTTAAGTGTTAATCACGTATTAATTTTAATAGGACAATAGTGCGCTTTGTTAAGAGTTGGGTTGTAGAATGCCATTTGAAAATTGATACGGATTTCAATATACATTCGGGTGAACTGAAGTTAGAATTGAACAACAACTGTTTTGTACTTCAAACCAAACCTTCAGAGACAGAAACTATAAAATTATTCCATGTGGAAATTATTTCTATAGTATCCTTTCATTCAGCACTTGTATAGGGCCTACCAAATAAATGTCCTCAAAGAGCTGAAAAGTTGTCAAGACAAGAATAAAGTAGTCATTTTTTACATAAGATTGTAAAAAAAGTTTGTATAACTAAAGTATGAACATTAACAAACCCTCCAGAGAATAAACCTGCGATACTGGAGAATTTTTCACCCACGATGTTCAGAACGATTTAGTGACATTGTTTTTCTATTGTTCTAGCCTCTATGTTCACCAAGAATGTTTTGAAGTTTGTTATTCAACCGTATAGGATATTTACCCCCAAAATGATACAAAAGGTAATTGACCTAGATTCTGGACGTTGGCACTAAAAACAGAACTTGACACACAGGCCGTGTATTGATCTCAGGAACCGGACAAAGGTTAAAAGAAGTTAAAGGAGATAGTTCTTGCCCAAAATAAACCATCAAGCATTTTAAAAATTGCCTTTCAGCCTGGAGGAACATTCCCCCCAAAAACACTCGAAATCAATGTTAAATAAAACACTCGAATTGAAAATATTTGAAACATTTTAAACAATTTTCAAATTGCGTGAACTGAGAGAGAGAATTATTTTCAGTTCTCTCACGATTTCAGAGAATTTATCCCTTTAATTATACAACCACGAAATGTAATTTTACAGTATGTATTTCATATACTGAGAAAATGTATGATATATTTATCAATATTATTCAATTAAGTACCTTACAATAATGCTAGTATTTAGAGATTTGTTTTGCTGACTTGTTTGAAGCTTTTGGTGTAAGAAATTAAATATTTATAAGAGTTGCCATTGCCAATAATTTTGTTTATTACAAGAGTCGCTTTTGATGTCTTAGCCATCATCATCATCATCATTATCATCATCATCAGTTTTCTGCTGTATGGAAGCTTGAAAACAACGTGTACGTACGACTAGTCATTTTGTAGCTTCCATACGTCAGAAAAATGATGTTGAAGGCTAAGCCATAGAAAGACGCTCTTGGAATAAACAATATTGTTGGCAATGACAACTCATATAATTATTTCATTGTAAATGCCAACGAAAACTCACCACAATACCAATATTTTTGGTGTAAGATTACTGAACTTGATACGGAGAGTTGCAACAGACGTCGAACGTAATAATTAACCCAGATGAGGGCGCCAGAGGATTTATTGTCCTTTGGTTTCTCTGTACCCGTTTTAACGATCGTTTTGAACATGTGCAAAGCGGCACATAGAAGGGTTAATGCCACGGTAAACCATTCCACGCAAAAGAAAATGTATTCATCGAATTACGGAAACAAAATAAATGTCTTGTGTTTGAACAATTATCAGACTCGTACAGTATTTTTGCGACATTCTCCTAGAACCCCTGAAATTCTCAAAGAAATGTCTTTTGGAGACGAGAGAAATGTTTGCGATTTGCACATTCAGTGACGAGAACGCATGCGCGATAAAAGCTCCCCAACCTTCAGCGAATGTTTGTCAAACTTGGGGAGCGAATTCCTGTTCTTGCATCATGACACATTACTCGCCATTCAAATTTATAACAGTCTCCTCAGATGATAATAATGATTCAAGCCGTTGACAATCATTTTCTAATAATTTGTGGCACGTTTTAGTGCCGCTCTTGTCAGTGTGTAAAGAGGAGAAGTGCTCGAGTAAGGTACTCGAAATGAAAATTACAAAGGGTACCGAATGGTGAATATCACTAAAACAATTATTACTCCATACCCATAATGTTGGTGATTAAAAAAATATTAAATTGCTAATGATATAGTAATAGGTGCACGTGAATAAGTAAATTCATAGTTTGGCTTTAACTTCAACACCGAAACCAGTAGCTCAAAACATTGATGTAACCGCATTTCAGACTTATAACCTAGAATCTCACAACTTTCCAAAGGCGATCACTGCTGTGGCCAGCGGCATTTGTCAAAACTCTTGGTACCAGATAGGCACATTTTTAATTTGTTCTTTTATATTGATTGATTAGTGATTCCGGGAGCACCGACTGCGGTCACTAGTCCCGTATGTGTAGGGCATGTCGGTGATCGGTGATCCTTCCGGTTGGTGATATCCGGCGCCGATCTACCGTCGGCCAGGGGGCGTTTCCCAACAAGGTATCTCCCACGAGCGGGACATCGTCACAGCCGGGTCAAGCTTTAAGCTCTCGACTGGTCTCCCGACATGTGTGGTAGTGTAGTGAATAAATACGTGTACGTAAGGAGTGAGGTTAGGACAAGGAATAGGAAGGAAAGATCATGCGCGGTCCGTGACCCGTTTGTTATAGTACTGCTCCAGCATTCACCTGTTATTAATGGGAGAAACCACGGAAAACTACCGATCAGAGCAGCCGGCCGCTAGAATTCTCTTCCAGACAGCGACTGAATTCGACTTAGCTATGTAGCTAGTGCCGAAAATCGTGCCACCGTCGGTACTCGAACCTAGGACCTCTCGGTCGCAGGCACTGCAGTGCCATCACTTGACGCCCTAAGCCACCTCTCGCGGTTGTTCTTTTCAAACTGGAGAACTTTTCGTACAATTTTTGCGGCTGTCTGGACAGAAACACCACCTTGTTTGCGGCACGACGAAGTACTTTCATCCATCGCACGCTCACGTTTCCACATCCGGCGTGGAACCACGAGTGCGTTCCTCCTGCTTGGAACCGCATCCGCGATAAGGGCGCTCGCCCGCACCCTCGCCCTCACCCCATCCGAGCGCTCTCCACCGACCGCGTCACTCGAAGGCCGCGCCGCGATTGGTGGGCGGTCGGCGTTCCCCTCTTCGTGAATCAGCGGCGTCGCCGCGCCCGCCCGCCCGCGCTTCGCGCCTTGTGGCACGCCGGCAGTGCAGCCCGCGCCCGTGCTCTCTGTCGCGTCTTGCGTTCGGTTCTCGTTCCGGCCGCTGCCGCCGTATCGCGCTCGCGCGTGCGCTGTGAGCTACGCGTGCGCGTGCGTGTGTGTGTTTTGTTTCTTGTGTTGACTCCGGTCGCGGTTCCAATTCCGAAAATAACCCCGCCGGCGCCATGGATGAGGAGAGTATGTGGAAACAGTTCTACGAGAAGGTGAAGGAGCAGCAGGACAGCAAGAAGACCATGGACGTGCTTGATGTCAGGTGAGCCGCCGCCGCCGCCGCACGTCAGTTACTGCGCAGGCGCACGAGTGATCCACGCGTGCTGGTGTCGTCGAGGTGGTGGAACACGGACGTATATCCGCCCCTACGAGACACACCCCCTTTTTCGCGGGTTCAGCCGGTCGTGTTGTTGTGGTGATGGTGGTGTGGTCGTGTTTCGCGTGCGCGATTGCCGGCGTTGTGGCCTCTCGCGGCGTGTTGTGTGCTATTTCGGGTGCGGGCGGTGCCATGCGAAACGCGTCCGTAAAGAACGGCGCCCTCCCGTCTATTGTCAATGGGCGTGGCACCACTCGCCGGCCAACAATCGCCACGGCCGAACAAACATTTGACAAACGACTAGCCCGTGACGTCAAGGGGGGCGTGAACTCTTCGTGGAGCAAGATAACACGTGACTGTCACGAACACGTAAATGGAATTCGTCAACGCAGTGTTTGAATCCGAATTTCGAATCGCATACTGAGTTGTGAGTGTGGTTTTAGTTAACGTGGTGCCGGTTTCACACCGAGTAAGGCGGGCGAAGGGAATTGGTTGGCGGTGCACCCTGTGGGGCCGGTGGCCCTGCCTTGGCTTCGGGCCCTCGATCGATGCCGGGGCAGGTCGCTGCCGAGCCCCCCGCGCAGACGCCGTCCACGCCCACGAAAATCGTCCCTTTCTTGGCTTTTCCTCGTAACTGGACACCGCGCTACTTACCAATAATGTACATGAACCTCTTTCCCCTCTTGAATGAAACATGGTGCTAAGAATTACGAAAAACGTTTCAAGTTTTTAAAATGAATGCAAATTAATTATGTTTAGATGTTTATCGTAATACATAATGTGCAATATTCTACTCAGTTGTCGTTTGTAACAATTACAGTTCAGGAACAGTGTTTAATTTGCTATACAGTAATAAAATATTTACTGCTAAATTATTTTAAGTCGCCTAGAAACTACAATGACTTACTGTTGCTTGGCATATTTTCTTTAATATTCAAAAGTGTTTATATGACGGTCGTTCAAAAAACGTGTGTAAACAGAACATGTGGACTAATTAAATTGTTTTGTTTTCCGGAAGTTTACAAACAAAATTTATATGTTTATAAATATTGTGCCAATTGCATTTTTTGCAATAATTTAGTAACCTGTACAGCATTTGTTTGTCGTGTATTTAATACAATTCTACGTTTACAATACGTTTGGATGTCGTTGCAAGTTTATAATACACTAGCTTGGCAACGTTGAGCACTCCTCAATTACGATGCGCGTTCACACGCTTCAAAAATGAATGTGATGGGAAACGCTGTTCGCGATTGTTCCTTCCGACGGTCAATCATTCACTGCGTGTGACATTTCCCTGCGGATGCTGGGCTGTGTTGGGCTACGGACATGGCAGATAGCGAGGTGGGGGCGTATGGTGTTCATTGGACACGCTCCAACGTTAACACCAGTGCACCCGAATTTCTCTGTACTTCAGTCACAAAGCGAATGACGGCAACCAGGGAAAGGTACTAATTATTACAAGCAAAGGTTTCGAAATGTTATGCGAGGAGAAATTTGGAATCTTGATTACGAAGAGATCTCTTGTTTGTTGCACCGTAAAAACCTCTATGACGCCATCACCGTATGCGGGTGTATTAGCAAATGCAAAACACTTACGTGACAACAGGTCCTTATCCTTGGAACTGTTGTCACCTCCGGACTCCTGATAACAAGCGGGCTGTAGACAAAGGCTTTGTAAAGGCATACTATTTAATGACTACTTTTTGTGGGTGTAATGTCGCATTTGATTGTTCCTTAAACACTAAGCATAAGCATAAGAAAACTTCTCGGAAACTGACTAATAGTCGGCAGGTGGAGCTACAAGAATGAATGATCAGGAGGTGATACAATACTTCTCAGCAGCCGCCGAGTCATTCTCACTCATGCCTTCAAACGAACTCGTTGAAATAAGGCAAAGTAGATTAGAAATAACCAAGAGTTTGTCTTTTCTCTGTAAATTTATATAAAAATATATTTTGACGGAACACTTTCATTGCATTGGAGTTAAGATTGCGTTCGATTTGTGTCGATTTACTTGATTTCAATTCACGGTGTAATTTTCAGTGGTTTTTAATTTTAATTTTTACATTGTAGTTTTTATAAAATTAATCTAAATATCTGGTAAGACTAAATTACATAATTTGCACGGAACAGGATATGAATTGGTACCGCTATAACAACCTGAGTGATCCTGTCAAAGCAACTCTGTTGTTTAAAAAATTCATAGCAGTGACCTCCGAGAGCAAGGTCGAGCAGAGTCATTCATACTTGTTATTCCCACAGAACTCTCTGCGTCGACGCAAGCAACATTAACGCAAGGCCTGCCTTATCTGCCGGGAGCTTTACGTCTGCCCGTAAACGCAAGCACACGCCGGTACTTCTGCGCGCACATATTCGTAATGCCCCATATTCGGTGTAACTGCCATGAGCTCGTCGTTCAGGCATTTTACATTTAGATTTTATTTAGTAAAATAAAAAAAAAAATAAAAAAAACAGTAAAAACTATATGTGACGTATGGGGGAGAAGATCTGCGCACGTTTTTTGAGTTCCAGAATTCCTTCCCATCATTATAACTGTACATAGTTGAAAGATGAGTAAAATATTAAAATAAATAATTAAAAATAAATTTTAGAAAAGTGTGAGATTAGCAATATTTGAAAAAAAAATAGACACTTTTGTTCCCGAGTTACAGAACACTTATTTGCATCGGTAAACAAAGTGCAAGTATGATTTTTCTGCATTGCTAACAAAATAGTAACTCGCCCTTACGTCTACTTATACCATCACAAGAAAAACGAGAGTTCAAAAACCGCGTAGTGAAGCTACATTTACGTCCAGAAGCAAAGAAAGAGGTCATCTCAGCATTTGCTCAATGGATCACGAAAACTGGACAAACACCTGATCAGATGGGGGTCCAAGGGGTCATTGACACGGAAGCGGAAGGACATTATTTGTTACAAACATATAAAGTCTTTTTAAAATATGTATACAATACAAATGTAAACTATTTCAATGTATCACGTTTTGTAAAAATAATCATTTTTCTTTTTGATAATCAGAATATTCTCTAATTGTATAGCAACAGTTATTCAGCATGACCTGCTGAGGAGACAGCATTACTGTTTCTTAAAAAGCACAATACTGTGCACAAAAATAGTGTCTGAGAATAACCATTTGATAAATTCCACTCTAAAGAATTTGTTAAGATGTTAGATATGCAAGAGGGTTAAAGAATATTTTCGAGCTATTTTAGAATCAACCGTTCAATTTAAGCTTCCACAATAACTGCTTTGCGGTCAGTTTATGTATTAAATACGATGAATTGGCTTTAATTTTTTTGTTTTTTCTAATTGTCCGTCAACAAAGTATTTTGGCATAAACTGCGTTGGAAATAGTTGAGCAGACTCAAAGTTATTGTATGGTAATCACAATGGCCAAAGACCTGCAGTCTCGTTACCATCTTGGATTCGCATAGAGAAACGTCAACTGGGGCCTAAAATTTTAGGGTTATAAGTCGTCATTTCGATTGCAGGTTCATGTCGTTCTCAGTGTTCTCGCGGGGGTGAGTCGATTCATTCACGCACGTTGTGAGTCGATTCATTCACGCACGCTGCATTTTCTTTCAGGGAGAAGGAGAGGAAGCTCTACCAACATTAACGACTAAACAGGCGTAGACTTTTGAGCACAATACTTTCGCGAAACCCTACCACGAAATATCGACAAAATGTTCATCTCAACCTTCCGGTTGTTGGGAAGCGTAAGTCCCCAAGAGATTCCTTCCATTATTTGATGTGTGATGGTACGTGCTGTCTCCTTTAATGTGTATTGTACGTACATTTAAATCTCGCTTCTAGTGCGACCTTCTCTTCGGCGTTTTCTACGTCTATGTCTATTATATCATTTATATCCGGTTGTTTTATACTTAAATTTAAAATTATCGACCTTTGAGGCACAGTGGTTTAGACCAGCGTCCAACTACATCACGGTCACGGATTTGACTACCTTGTAATTAACCATTAACTGATTACACTTCGTAAAAGTGGGGTTATTTCATTCATCGGGAGGTCTTCAGATCCATAGTCGCCTGCCTATAAAGAAATTACTCTAAGAAGGTATCACTTTCACTGGTCGGGAAACAAAGCATATAATGCAGGGGGATGGCCTGATATTGTATTGCCAGCAGTGGTCAAGCAGCAGCTGTCAAAACGACCCCTTCTTACAGCAATCTCTCTGTACCAAAGTCCTTTCCGTGGTGCATTCCTATCCGGTCGCATCGAGCGTGTGCCAAGTGCTGCGGGTGCTTTGCATATTCTGCTCTTGAAGCGTCGGTGCTGGTTCACTGCCCTGTCGCTTTGTGTTTTGTTTCAGCAATTTTCCGCATGCACGTCCTGACGTACGTTGAGAACTAAGTCGCATATAGAGTTCTGTATTGTTTCTGTGTTTAGGAAGAAGTTGTGAATTGTAATTGCTTTAAGAAAGCATAAGCTCTTTGGAAATACAATTTTCAGATATAATCCACAAGTTTTCGTAATTACCATAAATTCTTTGAATTAGCGATAAGCATAGAAATGCTTCCTTACTTATTTTATTGAAAATGTAGAATTTTTGACAGCACGCTATTAGATTGAGGTTATGAAGATTATACAAAATGGGATACGAGTACATCATGAAATTCAACCATTTTCAAGACATTTGTTTAATACCTTCACTGGAAGGTAAGTTTCATGGGGAATACGAAGTTATGTACGTTTATTCATCAGTTGATGAGTTCTAACATGTAATACAAATATAGTTTTGATGACTTCAAATTTTCTAAATTGACAATACGTTGTCCAAAACCAAAAGACTATAACCTATGTTTTGAACTTTTGCAATGTTTTAAGAAAATCTGTTTAAAACGAATATAATTAACTTCTTCATTGAAGTTTTTGTATTAATTAGAATTTTAATAGAAGGTACTATCCTTCTATTCTCATTCTCATTGTTCAGGATTTAATAATATAATGAAATACTTAAAATGACTTTGTTGGAAATGGACAGCACTAAAAACGCAGTGAAAATGCTACTGCGTGATTAATGGACAACATTAACAAAATGTGAAAACGTGATGGATGAGCTCCGTATATTGTGTGATATTTTTCCCTTCAGGCAACATGTGGAGCTCGTGAAAATTGCGTTACCTGCGCCTCCGACCCGCTCGTGCTGTTCTTTATCTCGCCCACAACGAGTCGACGCTTGTGTAGCTTCCACGACTCGTGCGCGGCAGCAGAAATTGGTGTGGGAGAGGACTGCGATGGTGTTAGTGGACTCGAGTTTCTTCTCATCCTTGCCGTCCCCTGCCTCGCTTTTTGTGAGCGCTGCACGAGCGACTGCGACGTGGCAAACCGAAGTCCAAAGAATCGAAAGGAAATAAAAAAGGAAAGTTCTTTCGGGATGACTCCCGCAGTGAAAGATGGTCAGGATAAATCTGTGGTGGCGTTCCATTGCTGTAATACAGATTCCCTTAGGGAGGTTTTTGTGTAGTTCTAAATAAAGAGGTTAGTTCTCGAGAAACATCGAGTTAGGCTACAAAAATGAGAGATCGTCGAAAGAAAAGTGGCAATGGCGTACCCTTATTCCTGAGCTTAACGTAGGAGGTGCCAAGTGTGGGTCACTTCTATTCCATATAAAGGAGAGGAAGGCTGATTATGAGGGGCTTATGATGATTGATGATGAATGATGTTAGAAGATATCTGGTGGTTGGCGACGCCAACATCGCTAAAACTACATGGTCAAAATACTCGTGACTTCACGGGCCGGAACATGCGGCATTCGACACTGCGTACTGTACTTTGTCACTGCCCTTGTCCGTGAAGGCCCACAAAAGATTGAATCAACTTATTAGGTTACTATTGACTTGTTTAATTAATTTGGTTACTTGTTCGTCTATGAAATAGCAGGACTTTGAAGATTACATATAGAAAACCTAAAAAGTTAAAAATTCGTTTCATGATTCCAATGATGCATTTTTCTTGTTTCCATTTCTAATTACGTTCGCGTTTCTGAACACATACTTCTTTTTAAATGACTGCCTATTAAAATTTAAACAAAATAAAATGTGAAGTAAATTGTAAATAAATCTACGCAAGAATTATAGGAAACGTTTATGAAAATAGTCTTTTAAAATCCATTGCAGCAATGGAAAGCAGTGGAACAAACGCTAATTCTGTCTACTTCTCTTGGATTTGAAATGGTTCTATGGTATGATTGAACGTTAGAAGTTCTTTCAGAACACATCGTACACAGTTGAACTTCTACGTAAGAGAAGTACATGGCTCCACTGAATAAAGTATGAGAAATCAGATGACGTCACGTTTGACCCGATGCAAATGCAGGCGATGACTGCATGCGAAATCTAATAGCACACATACATGCACTACGTCTAATTCCACATGAGCGTTTAATGATGCATACAATACACTTCCTTGATTTTTTTATTACTTTAAGGAACATCAGAAATTGCGAGAAACTACAAAATGTTTGCGAAATCAAATGAAAAGATGGCGACATCTTTAGCAAATTAGGTTCTCTGTGATAAAATGGTATTAGAATATAGATCATTTTATTAAAAATATTATGTTTAAAATCTTAAAGGGCAAATTATGTATTAAAAGGAGGATTTTTAGATTATTATATTTTTTTATTGCTATTGCAACTTTTATTGAGTTCGGATCCCTTCGACATTTAGATCTTAATAAATATTTTTTAAAGTATATTTTATCAATGCTTTTCAACATTCTTCTTTGAAGGAATGTTCGTGAACATATTTTTTACTTTCTCTGCAACGTATGGAACTATTTCAATTGTATATTGTCATATGATGGTAGCTTGGTTTGCCAACGCCGTGCCACAACCACAATAACCCCCCTCCTATGATAACCCTCCCTAACGCAAAGTAGTTACCGCCCTTACGTAGCCCTCCACGATTGTGACGGGCCTTGATAGTTCAGACGTTGTTGGTCCTCCGCATTGTTGCCTGTTAAAAGTCAAAACCGAAAAGTTCGTAACTACGAAAGCGAAACAGGTCCCGGCTGTGGCCAGCCCTCCACCCCTACCCCGATAAGAGGGCGCCGGGGCGTTATCGGTGCACGACCGGAGAAGGTCGCTGCAGGAGACGCGGTCGCTGCTCACGGGATCGACGTCACCGCCGCGCGTCTATAAATACGCGCGCGTCATGGCGGCTCGTGGGGCGCCGCGCCGCTTCGCGCCGGGCGGAGCGGCAACGCCGGCCACTCGCGGTGAATTCTCCAGAAATGAATTTGAAGGGGGCCTTGCACGTTCGGGATCCGGCTACTGTTTTATCCGTACCGTCCAGCGACTTCAAATAACACAGTCCCTTTTATTGTGTTACGACCACTGATGAACTCAAACTAGGGAGGAGATGAGGAGGTTGATGAAAGATGGTTGTTCTCACAAATTTTTAGTCGTCTTACTGTGTTGTATTAAATGATTTTCAGATTTTTTGTTATGACTCGAAATTTTTATTCAAATAAAGGGCCCACACCTTCCTCGTTGAGTGTTGATGGCTACAAGGAGGAGATGAAGTGCGTGAATGTTTCCATTACCGTGCAGGGGTGTCACGATTCTCCGACACAATTACCCTTTTAATTTTTTAAAATGTTTGTATTTCGACGACACGTTTAACAGCTTTGGTAATTTTCTGAAATAAAGTCTGATTTCATTATTGATATATCAATTGCTCGTAAAATATTTATATGGAGTCTCGTGATACGATGAATGGAACGTGGTTAGATAACTATTATGGTGTTTACTTGCTATATCTTAGATACTTCCTTTTCATGGTTTTTAACATAAAAAGAACTGTGTTTTAATGTATTTTTACCTATGCATTCATTTAAACATGTTTTGGCGGTGGATAATAGAGAGGGTAATGTAAGTTGGTACATCGCAATTCAGTCATGTTCAGTGGTGGTTCGTGGTCATGCCATTAGGTGTACAACGTCCCTCTTCTCTCTCCGTTCCTCTTCCCCTCTGTATCTCATACACACACACACACACACACACACACACACACACACACACATATATATATATATATATATATATATATATATATATATATATATATATTAGAGAGACAACCATGCATTATATCCATACGTAGTATATATTCATTAACATAAATAATGACAATTAAACCCAGAGCATCTTAAGAAGTCTGATAGAATTCTGAACGTAATCTTTCATCACCAGCGAGGTTTGCTTACATTTCTTTTCACAACACCTACTTCGACTTCGCTCGGCAAGGACCCCTTCGAAATATGTATTGCTTGTGTTTTGAAATCCCATGTTTAGGAAACACTCTCAGATGTCTTGTATTCTCCTCTTGTTTAGTGATGTTTAAGAGAAAATGCACCGAATTCATTTGAGTGTGCACATGTGAACGTGCGAATAGGTACGTGTCGCCACTGGTCATGTTACAAGGTCTAGTGCGTTGCTTACGCATTCTTAGCCCGTCAGAGCTTTTAAATAATGCAAGAGTGGTGCTAACGAATTATGTAAATGTCTTGTCAAGTGCGCAGCTATTGTAAAGAGATGACACTCTTTCTTTCCTTCTCAGGAAAGCTGACAGTACATCTAAGCATGTAGAGTTTCATTAAAAAATTTAAACTAGTTCAACAGTTTGTACACATGATTATTGCAAAGAAAAACGTTTGGGTTCAAAAAGTTTCCAAGAAATGTGTTTTCAACATTAAAGTTTTCTAAGGCATAATGATTCTCGGCTGAAGTTTAATTTATGATATTTGAAATAGTTACTAAATATATACACGTGTCGAAAATGTAAATATACAGCAGAAACCCAAAATCAACAGCTAAACTTTAACATAAATGCTCTTCCTAATATTCTCAGATGTTTTTTTTCTTATGTAAAAGCAATGTTCCACGTGAAGGGGAAATTTTTTTAAAGGTATTCTCCTGTCCTTTTTGTAAAATAAATCGATACTTCTTAAAATATCATTAAAATTATCACAGGGTATATCAAAAACATTCAAATTTCGAAATGTATTGCGTTGTATAACATGATACCAATGAGAACAATAAACTGGGATAATATTTATTGTTGTAAAATTATTGTAGGCAAGACTCTTGAGGATCTAAAATAAGTCTTAAAATAAGTAAACTTAAAAAAAATTAATATTTTATAATCAATTTATGGTACATTGTCGATGAAAAATTTGTAGTAAAGGATACTCAATGACAATAAATAATGACATAATGATCTTAAAGTACATTTTTGTGGCAATTAAGTGGCTAGGAGCTTTTTATTTATTTTCATTTGGATAGGACAATACAAAGATCAGTATTTAATATACTCTACATCTGTTATAATTGCTTATATCTACTTACAAGTAACTTAAAATAAACTTACTAATATTTCTTAAAATACAACCTACATTACTACTAGAGTGGTAGAGGTATCTTTATCTAATATCTCTACTTTGGTTCGAGATCTGAGAATTTATTTAGGAATGTACGGAAAGGAAATTTATTTTTGATGCGGGTTCTGTGTATTGGATTTTGGCAGTCTTCGCGGGGGTAGGTTGGGTATATTTGGGATTTTCTGGAAGAAGTGGGTGGATACAAAAATGATATGGTCCCAGCTGGAATTCTGTATGGGTAGGAGCTGAGAATTATGAGATAAACGACGCAACGTCCGCTGCCCGCGCTCTGCATTGTGGACGCCCGTGACGAGGAAGAGACGTGGGCGGCATTACGTGTCGCACGCGTGCCCTTGGGGGCTACGCGCGTTGTGTGCGACCCAACGCAGATGGCCACACGCGTGCCGCACGTCGGAATCAGCTCTGGCATGCTGGAGTTCACTCGCGGGAGTGCGTTGCGTTGGGATTCGTTGCGTTGGGATTCGTTGCGTTGGGATTCGTTGCGTTGGGATTCGTTGCGTTGGGATTCGTTGCGTTGGGATTCGTTGCGTTGGGATTCGTTGCGTTGGGATTCGTTGCGTTGGGATTCGTTGCGTTGGGATTCGTTGCGTTGGGATTCGTTGCGTTGGGATTCGTTGCGTTGGGATTCGTTGCGTTGGGATTCGTTGCGTTGGGATTCGTTGCGTTGGGATTCGTTGCGTTGGGATTCGTTGCGTTGGGATTCGTTGCGTTGGGATTCGTTGCGTTGGGATTCGCGCCGCACGTGCGTTGCGACGCCACGGGTTTAGTGCGAAGGCCTCACGCACTCGTGACCTACTCGCGGAAACATCGCCGGTCAAAAAGAAAAGTTGACACTTACCAAAAACGGTCATTTTCTAGAGGAATTAGTTAGTTCTAAGACATAAGTTAATTTTTATAGTAAAGTTTTAATGAATGTAGTTTACGTTGGTCAAAATGGCCGAGATCGTTAGGGCAGTAGTTTTGTACCGTTCACGGACCAAAAGACCGCGGATTCGAGTCCGGCCTCGGGCAATGGTTTATTTATGTATGTATATATGAGTGTGCTGTCCTTTTATCCCTCACTATCTCATATCATCGTCCATACTCCCAGGGCTAACAACCTTGGGGGATAAAAATCGGGATCAGCTAAAATGCTGATCGCCCCCAGGTGAAGCAGGATGCACGTGTTTTCCGATCGCACCTGCTGAAGCAGGATGCACGTGTTTTCCGAGTTGTCCTATACGTGAAAAAAATTAACTTACAATATATAGTGTAGAATATTATTTTTCGAAAAATGGAAACTGTTTTGCCCGAATTGAATCCATTGTTCTGCTTCTTTTAGATGTCAGTATTTTTTTAGCGCCTGGGAAATATGCTTAATGAAAAAGTGGTGCTTGAGTTGTAGTTTAATGAAATCTCAATTCAAGTACTTTTGATTTCCACGAGGGAATGCTAATTAAACGAGAAACAATACTTATGAAAAAAATCTAAAAGTTCTTCAAGCAAAAGTACAACGATAAGGCAACGTCTGTTATTAAAAAAGATGAATACACCTAATACGTGAGTAAGACCAGTGATGTTTCACAATGAGCCGGACTAAATATTTTTGATTCTGTTCATGCAAAAGTAATAAAAAATTAAATAAAGAAAGGTTTGTATCATTGAACGAAATTATTCTTATCTTCTCGAATTCTTTTACTTACGTACAGTGGGAGAGAATTACTTGTCAACCACAACTTCCTTTTTCCTTCCGAGATGCCTCCGGATGTGGGAAAGGTTTTGTCTATTCCGGAGGAGTGTACAGGATACCAAAATAATCTGACCGCTAGGAGGAAGAGGTCCAAGGTGAATACCTAGAACCAAAAGGAGTGATAAAACTGAAAAAGTTTTTCTTTAATGTTTATCTCTTCTTTGTCTTAGATAAACGAAGTATATAACTCCTATGAGAAAAACAAAAACTAGATAGAGATTTATAGTACTTCAAATATTTTAAAATGACCCTAGCCCATTATAGAAGTTTACTTGTTATGAAGATTTGTTGTATGCATTGGTCACATTACTTAGAACAATGCAGCTGTAACGTTTTCGAACCAAACTCTTTTTATTTATTTACTAATGAAAAGTAAGAATGTCGAATTAAGTATTCCTAGGAAAGCTTAGCCACTGGATTAACCCACCTTTGAAGAAATGTAAGTGTAGTCTAGGTAGTGGTGTAATGGCAAATGCACCTACGTACATGTGAAGTACGCATTGCTTAAGAAGAGCAATGAATATTTCTTTCAACTTGTACGTGAAAGAAATATTACCCTTCATGGTTAAAATTAGGGTCTCGCCGGGAGCAGGCCGGGCTCAGGTCACGGGTGATTAAGACTACCCGAACCGCTGTCAACGTTGACATGATCCAGACGTGGAAACAGGAATGTTTGGGAACTGGTTAGTTTTCAAGAAAGGCAAAAGTCCTCTGACAGTTATGTCAGTTTATTGCGTCTAGGGGATGCCGGGTTCTGGCGGGGGCGGCGTAATGGCCTCGTTAAACTCCCTGTTTCCCATATAAGGATCTGCTAGCGTTGGGAGGGAGAGACCGCCTAAAGACTTTGGTGCGTGCACTCCACGCTGCTCCGCAGATGTATTTTTCTTATATTAAAATTTCATACTTCATCGGACTTCGTCTCTGTAATTGAAACCTCGCTGACCACCACGCTCCTCCAGGGGACTTAGCTTCCCTGCGAACCCAATTTTTATTGCATCCTGTACTGGAAGCAATTGTAATTGCCTGCAATCGCTGCTAGTAGCACTACACCTGCAGCGAAAGGCATTACAGTGGCGTCGACAGACAGTTCTCAGAGTTAAGAAGAACGCTCATTGATCAAATGACAGATTTCTCTTTCTGGGCGCGTCAACTGCTATGGACATTAGTTCCGTTAATATTATGATTTTTTTAAATAAGGAAAAGACAGTCATCCTGCCCTTCTGGGTGTAAGATGGTACCGAACTACACGTCAGTTTGTGGGGAATGTCCCCGTCCAGGTATCTCCCTCAGCAGGCACTCAGGACAGGACTCTCTAAGGCTCTAAGCTCTCCCCGGCCAAGCTCTAAGCTGCCCCCTGATCTCCTGACACGCGGAGTAATATAGTGCATGTAAGGCGTGTGTGTGTGAGAGAGGGTGTGTGTATAAGGGGAGATGATGGAACAAGGAAGAGGAAGGAAAGATTGCAAACGCCCGTGGTTCGTTTGTTTGGGTTCTACTTCGGCATCCATCTGGTGTTGATCGGAGAAACTACGGAAAACTGTGGATCAGAGCAGCCGGGAATTTTCTTCAAGACAGCGGCTGAGCTCGACCTAGCGAAATAGCTAGTTTCTAAAATCCTACCATCGTCGGGATTCGAACCCTCCAAACCCACCGCCACCGGCGGGTCTCGGCCTCCCAGTCAGAGTCGTTGCAGGGGCAGCAGCAATGCTCGCTCCGAGCGAAACGCAGCCGGTAGAACGGTCGTGGTTGGTCGTTCGTGATGAACTTGATGGGGCGTGCGGTTTAGCCGCAGAGGAAACCGCGATGATGTCATTGGCGGTGAGTCCGCCACCCGCGGTGAAGGCCGGGCCGGTGCGTTCCGGTGCGCTCGCTGCGGTCCGCCGTGCTTTCGGTTGCGGCCCTACTCGAATATTTCCACCTATGGTCCGGTTACATAAGTTGGTGACTGACAGTCGTGCTTCTGAAGCTGTTTGTTCGTACAACATGAGTGTATGGTTTGGTTACTTTTATCATCTTCTTAGGGCTTTTTCTAGCTGATAGCCGGGTATCATTTACATCCCGGTGGGACGTATACTCCATCATATAGTAGATATTACCACTCTGTGCGGGCTTCTTTGATCTGTGGTCAGCAGAACGCGAGGCCCTCGGCGACAACACTATGCGCAAAAATTGTGGCAAAAGTTAAAAAACGGTCATATTTGAGTTCAATAAAATGTTACGAAGATAATTCCCAAAATATTGTTTGGAATAAAACACTTTCTTTCACCACGAAATAGCTTCTCACTTGGATTAATAGTGTTCTGCTGAAAAATAACAATTTTTCAAATATCTCTATTCTTCTTGCCTAGTATATTTCAAATGTGGATCTATTAGAATATTTCTGTACCTACCGTACCTAAGTTTATTTTTCTAAGTCACATTATCACGTTATTGTTAGGCCTGTTAGGAAAATACGAGTTCAAGACACATTATTGAAGTATTGTTTGCAGTAGTGTATTTCTTAATTTTGCTGTTACCATGTTGAAACTGAGTTTCGTTTATAAATGTTTATCTTGTTATTTTATTGTTAGTGATTTGAGTGGTCTTCTGGTCGTGACTGGATTCTGTATCATTGATAGGGGCAAATCCAAGCGATCTTTTTGGAGGTGGCTATCGTAGATTTTTGTTAAATAATAAAACATTTGTTACTATTTTGAAAATTATTTTTGTAGTGTATACAAGAAACTATACAATATTATTTTTTAAATAATTATATAAGTCGAACATAAATATTTTTGTATCGATTTTGCCAAATAGAAGAAGATAACAAACGAAAACTCTAAGCCTTTTGGGGGAAGGTATAACCTTCATACCGCCCCCCCTTTGTTCCGCCACTAATCACAGAAGTTCATCCGATCAGATTGTTCAGCACGTCCGCGGAGTGGAGAGCGAGATCGTTCCAAGCGCAGGCTGGAACGCAGCAAGGATTTGGCACCGTTGCCGACAGGAACAAAGTGCGTGCAGTCACCTTCCGCCCACCCCGGCAGAAAGTAGCGTCGCGTTTCAGCCAGCGCAGCAGCTTAATCTGAAACTAAATCTAAAAATATGCTGTAAAAATCTGCAATAATGCAAATCGTGAACTTGCAAATCGTGAACTCCAGTAGCCATAGAAAAGGAACAGAATATCTTGGTTCCAACGTCTGCTTCTGTTTCTTTGAATTGAGACAAGTTAAATTTATCATTTCTTAAAATTTATAGTTTTGCTATGGGTCTATATACTAAGAGTAGATTTCATAGAGAATGTAGGATCGACTCAATCCGAATGCTTTGGTAGTAGGATAAGAAGTACATTACAGAGAAATTGAGTGGCGTCCAAAATTGTGGAATTCATTTATGGCTTGTGTGGTGAAGTGATGTGAAACTTTACCTACAATTGACGAAGTATCTCTAAGTGGCAATTTTCAATGAAGAGATATTCGAATAATTATTCATTTTAAAACCTGTGTGTGGATTATTCGTTCTGTTGTCCTATTTTTGAGGGAATTCTGACTACTTTATAAGAGTGGTATTGTGGGTAACACTTCACCACTATTTCGGTCCACGAGCCTCCTTCATTTGTGCCATTAGTACCAGTGCATTCTGTCATTTTCTCTGCGTCCACCCGGAAGAGGTGGCTCAGGGCATCAACTCATTCACTGCAATGCCTCAGACCGTGAGGTAGTCGGTTCGTGTCCCGAAGGCGGCAGGATTTTCCTCACTAGTTGCACAGCTATATTTATTTATAGGACAATTTCAGTCGTTGTCTGGAGGAGAATTCTAACGGCCGTCTGCTCTGATCGGTAGTTTTCCGTGGTTTCTCCGATCAACACCAGGCAAATTCCGGGGCAGTACGTACCCTAACAAACGGACCACGAACCGCGCGCGATCTTTCCTTCCTCTTCCTTGCCCTATCTTCACCCTTTACTTACACGCACTTACACTAAAAGGCACTATACTACCACACATGCCGGGAGACCGGTCGGGAGCTTAGAGCTTGTCGCAGCTAGAGCGGTGCCACGCTGTTGGAGATACCTGGTTGGGGAAAACCCACTAGCGGACAGCTTGATCGGCGCAGGATCTCACAGTATGGTGGGGACGATCTCCATCACCTTCCGAGGAGAAAACAATTTCTACACTTATGGGACCTCTGATCTTCGCTGTTGACGATCGGAATCACGAATCAATCACGAACCAATCACGAACCAATCGCGAACCAATCGCGAACCAATCACGAATCAATGGCGAATCAATCAATCAATCAATCAAGGACCCCCTGCGTCCGCCCATGTGCTCGGAGCGCTCCAGCCGGTTTGCCTCGGCGCGCGTGGTGGGCAGAGAGGGCGTTGCGCCGGTCACCTTCCACCCACGCAGAGGCCAGTCGCAGCAGCAGCGCGCCGGGTGCCAGCGGCTCCCACCACCGCCCTCCCGCGGCCTCCAGATGCGAGATAGGGGGAGCTCCGGTTGCCCCAGATGCGGTTACCTTTCAGTTCTAGCGCAATGAGCAATGTTGCATTGGTACTGGCGAACAAGTTCTCGAATTGTGCTGGTGTCTGCCTGGACTGCTGTTACTTCATAATACTACTATTAATTATACATCATGCATTATTAACATACTGCATATAATCGTACGGGGTTGAAAATAAAGTTACAAGCTAGTGGTGCTACAACAGTACATACTTTCTGGCATTATTTTTCACACTTTGACAATTTTCGAAAATTCACAAATTTCAATGAAAAGTCCTGCGCCATATTTTTAAACGCTCTATTCGCTATCCGAGGACGAATTTAAATAAAAATATGTTGGAGTCTGTAGATAATGCACAAAATAAAAACGGACGTATATTTTGCCATAAATCTGTTTCGGTATTACGGAATGGCAAAGTGTGGATTACCACTATAGAAAGTGTTCGAGGAAGTATTTTTCTGCATGTAGAAACAGGATTTCAACGTTTTCGTTTCCAGGGCCCGGCAATGCGTTTTTCTGACGAAACAACGCCGCTACACGATTTTCGCTACACGATTACAATAATTTCTCTTTACTACGTAGGCCTTCATACTAAGGTGAGAACTTAGTATGGTTAGAGAAAACTTAGTAGAGTAAAAGTAAAACAAATGAAAGTTAGCCACTTTTAGGCAATGGATCTATTAAGAAACAAAAATGCTTATTGCTCGTGAAGTTTCACAAAACAAGTTAGAACTACACCCAAGGAATGTTAAAAAAACGATGAAAATGTTCTTACCTATAAATACTACAGCTGTTTTTAGCTTATTTTAAAGATATCTTGAATTCTAATTTTCTCAGCCCATTTTCCTTCAAAAAGAATTTATATTTAATGTTCTTCCTTTTCCCACAGTTGTTTTATTTCGAAGAACACGGTGAAATACTCGAGTTTAATATACATGATAAAGAATAATTGACGAGGAGTCGTACATCCGTAGCTGTTGAGGTTTTGTTGTGCAGTAATTATCTGTGAAAAGGACTGAAGAACTGAAGTGTATTTAACGGTTAGTGCACGAAATTTAATTTCGTCTTAGTACTAACTCTTCAGTACTAGGCTTTGCTCACATGACGACAATTGTCATGTTTTACTAGCAATTTTATGAGGCAATTAGGAAGTTTTCTTTTGTTCCTATCACCGGGTCCTCTTTCAGAGTAACGCTCTGATCTTGAGACCGTAGGCTTCCGGGGCCAGAGTTAGTAGCTGTTCGGCTGACTATGAGACGCCGCTTCCTATGCACAGGTGCCAACGTTTTGGCCACCATTCTGCAACATTACTCAGGGCGTACTTCCTCAGGATCCCTTCACGTTCACGCCCTGAGGAGGTCTCAGAATGGCGGCCAAAACGTTGACATCTGTGCCTAGGCCGCGGCGTCTGCCGGACTGCCAAGTAGCTACGCTCCGATCTTCTTTGCCTTGCGACACCCGATCTAAACGGCATCTTGCGTGCGCAACCGGAAACATGGAGAGAACCTCGGTGTGACGTCAGGGCCTCTCACCTCGCGGTGGCCGGCGTGGTCGACGCGGATGGCGGTCGCCGCCGCCGCGGAATGCGGAGTTGAGTCGCGGCTGCGACGTCACAGGCGGTGACGTCAGCGCGTCAGCTGCACCGTGACGTCGTGCGCGCTCAGGGCCCCTTCCTACGCTTTGCGCCTGCGCACTGCGACGGTCCAGGATCTGGAGCGAGCTGGGCGGGGGTCGCCCACTGCGCTCTATGTATAACTGCATAGGGAGGGCTCGATTAATATTTCAAGTGCCGTTAAGGATGATAAAATTGATCCCCGAATAAAATTGAAAATACGAAGTTAAAATGAATATGAAAGTAAACTGTAATCTTTGTAATTAAAAATATTAATTTACTTGTTTTTTTGGGGGGGGAGGGGAATTTAGCGGAAGCTGTAAACACATGGTTCAATTTAACCTCTATGGAGAGGCAATTACTAGTGTGAATATGCCCTTTCCATGTACACTGCCATTGCGCAAGATTTTTTGGGAAAATTAGAGGTTTCTTTTAAATTTGACACAAATATTCATTGTTTTATAACTAGAAATGGATTATACGAGTTATTTTTGTGAACAATTTGGGATTTTCTTGTTATAATAAGAAGAAAATAGAATAACTAAATTTAATTTCCTACAATTAATTATCTTTTTATACCTGTTAATAATAAATACAAACTTATTTTCGATGTAGAAAATTGAGTCATTGTAATAATGATTCACGGAAGTCGTATTTCATTAACAAACTTTGGTACAGGTTTTCGTAAAACTCTCCAGAATTATTAAATCAAAATACAGTGCCATCATTTCAAAACATATTAAATTGTGTAGTATCTAATCATTTTATTTTTATTTCATCGGACACCTTTAGATCTATTTTGTGTAATTATAAGCACGTATTAATTTACCTGCTAGAATTTGCGCCTCCTGCAACAGGACACTTCCGGTCTGTCTCCTCGTATGCATCTGCCTATCCAGTAATGTAGAGATCAGTGCATGCCGCGTGAGGCCTAAGAATAACCCGTGACCTTAGAAAAGGTGGTTGAACGTGCTGCAAGGGCTGTTGCAGGTACAATTCCAGCGCACGAATTTGAGTACCCACGCGTGAATTAGCTTAAATGTGACGAGAGATGTAGAAACTCGAAGAAATACAGAATGTAAATTGTATATGTAAGTTGAAATAAGTAGTACAATCGGTTACAGTGTACCTGTGACAGTAAATCAAGAGTTGTGAGGTCTTGTGAATTAGGTGCTTGAAGAGGGAAAGTATTTGTGTAGCGTGCAGCCGATGTACCCACTCGTTTCTTTGCCTCATCTTGGGTTTCTTTATTCTTCTTTTCATCATGTTTATGACTTTTATCCACCACAATTTTGTTTACAAAAATTGCCCCCTTGGTATAGAACCTGATTCACGGTTCATTTACCCTTTCGGCTTACCTTTTTGAGGTCAAGAACGACAACTGTGATAGCCCGAAAACAAGTCCGAGGCGGTAATTATTCCATTATCTTTATGCATATTGCCCGATCATGCGGCAACTACATAACACAGTTTACGAGATCCTTTCTCTTGACTCTCAGACGAATTCGACAGCATCTCTCCAGTGCTTTGTTGCCAGTTTTCTCCTCCAATATGCCCTAGGCTGGTCTGACGTCAGAAGATCATTGACAATAAAATGGCCAACAGTAGGGGACCTTCCAGGGCCTTCCTCCCTTTAGGTTTATGGCTATCAGGAAGTCGTAAACTTCTCTGCCTTCCATTACTATGTTGCTGATAAGAAACAGTTGGAATATTATGGCTTGCGGAACGATTACAAAGTAGTAAACAAATCTCGGGTCAGAGATTGTTACTGGAAAGGGATAATTGAACACTGAATTTATCAAAGGTGTTAAGCTCCCAAAATATATACCATCTATTGGAAAAATATTCTTTATTTGAAAAGTTTCAGGGATTCGTATTCAAATAGCATTGTCTTTGTCACTTGACTAATACTTTGACGTTTATTATAGTCATTGCCAATGGTACAAAAACAATCTATGGAAATTTTAAATAAAATCATAATTTCTAAATAAATGGCAAAGCCATTTATACTTTGATATTTTAACACGGTGTCTTAAGGTCATGCACGAAAAGGGGAGAGGAAAGGCGGACTCCAATAGGGAGACGTAGAAGTGGGTGCTATGGTGACGTTGGAACTCCCTACCTAGTATACCTGTAAAGTATACCTATGACTTTCTAACTTTGAATTACATAAAAAAAGTTGTGTCCCTTAAGGAACGCACAGGTCTAAGAAGCCCTATTATCACAACACTCTCGTATTGTTTTTTATTTTAGTGCAGCATGGAACTCCTAAGGTCTCTTGCACTGTTGGAACACTGTTGAGAACTCGCTGTAACCTAATCTCGAAGTTCTACGTTCAATGCATGTGGTCGAGGCCAGTGGCTTAGGTCGACTTCTACGGGAAGTTCACAATATCAGAATTGCTCGATATCGAGAGTGAGTTGTACTCTGTGTAGCTCTTACGTTCACCAACGAAAGAAACTACATCGCCTCACAAGCAAACCAAACAAAGTAATTTTATTTCAGGGATCCTCTGGCGGTAGTACGGACTTTATAGTTAAGAATGCGCCAGAGAACCCGATTTATAAGTTCTATGTGGCGATTGCAGCAGGTATCCGTTATTTTGCTAACTCCCCCTTTTCAAATCAAAACTGACAATGAGAAGTTCAAAAGTTATGAAATATACTACTATGTACAGGTTTGGAGTACATTACTGCAGCCTCCTCTATGTTCGAACTACAGCAGAACCCCTCATAAATCCCCCATGGAACCGTCACATAGTCGGTATAAAAAAGTCGGATGATCACGGGAACAGTAAAAATGAAAAAAAAAAACAAGTAAATATGTACATTCAAAAGATCAAATCAAAAGATATTCATTTTCACTTACGTAGCATCGTCTGAGTGACTTCTGAGAATACTCTCAGGAACGTTTATTGTCCAATTTCATTGTTTTGAACATTTTAAAGTAGTTATGTATATCATAAATGAAGCATGTATTGTTGATTAATTGTATTCCTGACAATGAAGAAATAATTTTCCAACGTGAGGCATCAAATTCTCTTTCAAAAGGGAGGGAAGCGATATCCAGCAATCCGCACTACGGGGAAATTATCCAGATATCCAAGGCTCCAGATAGCTCTTCAAGCTTAACGCAGGACAGTCGCAGGACTGACTGCAGCAGCGCTCGCAGCGGCCGTCTACGGAGAAAAACGCGAACTCCGGTCTTCGCCGCCAGATGTCACGCCATACGCTTTCAGGACTCGTGGTCTCGCGGGGCGTTTCAAAAGGTTAAAATGCATTTCAGAGATTCTACAATGAAGTTCTGTTTCTGGGAGCTACGCGCGGAAGTCCTTAAGAGCAGAATAGCTGCGGAGTTGAAAAATAAACGGTAGATCTTCTGAGACTACACATTCGTGTTCTGTAAACACTCTTCTGCCAGGACATAACTTTGCATCCGCTTTTAACTATATGCCGATTGCACACTTCATCGTGCATTCGAAAGACGCCGAGAATTCTAACGTTGCGATGACAGGAAAATAAGCTTACATATTGTTTCTTATTAAAACCTTTTAGCGTACCATAATGTTAATTTATGATACAAGAGTGTAAAATACGATGTCTCAGAATAAAAAGTGTTTTCCGTTTATTTGAAGGCTCAAGTTGGTGCTATAGTTTTATATTGATGTGTAATTTAATATGATTTTTTTAATCTGCATACGTCCAACGTGGATAATATAATAACTATAGTATACAACGATAAACCTTCCTTGATAATATATTGTGAGCAGTGAGCATCTAAATAGTTTTTTCACACTTTCGCCGATCAAATAATTCACCAACGTATTCATAAACAATTCGTATACAATTCACAAACAATATTTTTTGATAAAATTAATCAAACAATTGAATAAAAGTATTACGCAACTATATTTTGCTTATTGTATTTTTGTTTAAAACTGTACAAATTATGACTCACTTTATAAACTGCAATAGGTTCCTTGTTTTTTATGTCAAGGGATAAGTGTAGTTTCTCAATATTTCACGTTTTCATGATTGATCTACAAACATTTCTGCTGCTCAAAAAGGATCCGGAAGAGATTCTTGACATTGGCAAGGGGCGGTGTGCTATCAATTCCTCTCATTGTCAAGTTCTTTCACATTACGTCACGTTGATCGTAAATACACTGCGGCTATTCTCGTTCAAGTACATTCGCATGCCTCGTCGTTCGAACCTGTTGCTTGGTTTGTTGCTCTAGTGGGGCTCGAGAAATTTTATAATTTTTTGCAACCAAAGTGCCCCCGCGCGCGTACGCTCGTTCACCCCCCCCCCCCCCCCACACACACACACACACGCTCGCGCGTACACACAAACTGTCACGAAAGTGGAACGACAAAATGAAAAGAAATTATGCGATTTATGTTTGATTTTTATATTTTCGCCAAAAAAGAGAAGTTCAGTATAATCAGCACCCTGTTAATGAAGTTAATCCAGGATGTTGGTCTCTCATAAATACTTTGCACATATAGGAAAAGCTATCAGGCCAAATTTTTGGCAAATTGGGCAGCTACGTCGTATTAGAGATGACCGCTTTTTGTTTTCGGGTTCCATCGGTTTTTCGTTTTCGAATAACAGTGCTATGTGGGAATATCGGTCAATATTTTTCCAGAAAACTGCTGCATCAAGTCACATTAAGATGTAAGTGATCCTGAAATAAATTAGTTTTTTACTTTCTCGCCCTTACTTTGTGAGTAAAGAAATTGTTGTAATCGGGGAATTTTCGATAGAAAAACTATTTTGTCGGGCCCCGAGAAAGGTAAAGTGTATAAATCATGTTTCTATATATAGTGAATTATTACCTCTAACACCTGGTGTAGTCAGAATTCGTGTTTTGTGAGATATTAATACCGAAAAATGGATTGACGACAAAACGTCCGTCTGTCCGTCTGATCGACAGTCTGTCTGATCTACGCTAGCGACTAAACCGCTCACCCGATTTTCTCCAAAATTGATTTTTTCCGATTGATCTGAACGAACTCGAGGCTTTTCATATTTGAAATGGATATTTTGATTTTCGAGAGTGTTTTATGCGAAGCTTCAACATTTTCAAAATTTTCTCTAAAATGGCTGGTACTTCCTTGATTAAACTTATCGAATATCGTAAATGGCTTAAGAGAATGCTACGTGGATCATGTTTGTTCAAATGCCAGTTTTTTGAAAATTGCAAAGGTTCAATTTTTTTCGGCGTCTTCCTACAACTACAATATTGAAGATAGATTTGATTTAGAAAAATCATCTGTTCTTTAAATATATTCTGTAAAGTAGATGAGACAAATTTTAAAGAGTTGGCAGGAGACTGGTTCGACACCGGATTCAATAATTTAATTTCGTATCTCACAAGATGCATTAAGAGGAAGGGTGACTCTATGTCGAAAAGTAATCGACATAAAAATAGCAACAAATCATTGTAAATATTTTGGCAAAACTAAATCTTCTTGACCATACAAGAACTAAGAACATTTACTCTCTGGACGACCTTGCTTTTTCACGCAGAAAAAGCAATGTTGTAACGAATTGTTTCACATATTGCTATTTCATGAATTATTGCGATGAAGAAAACACTTCTTTAAGAATAATGACAAATATTAAAATCCATTGAACGTTTATTATTTTCGGATTACTCATCCAACCATTCTTCCATCATAAAACTTTATTCGCGATTTTAATACTTTTGTACGCCTTATGAAGCTGACAATCTTAATTGAGAAAACATTATGTTTAATATCAATGTAAAACTTGATTCACAGACAAAGAAAAGAAAATCAAACTGAATTGTTTTCTAAAAGTAGAGACTTCATTTAGTATTACTGATAGCATTAATTTAAAAGATATAATCTAATCATTTCCATTATACCACTGACTCACGACAATGCAATATAAAAATGAATCTAGAAATGTGTGCTTAATGAAGCAAAACAAGAAATAACCATCAGGTCCAAGGGCAAGAGAGTGTCACTACTGGCTGCTGGGCGCAAGAAGCAGAACCTTACGAAGGAGCGATGGTTTAGTAGTTTTTGTGAGTACGACTGTTCTCGCAGTCCTTGGCTTCCAAGTGTAAGGAAAACCACTCATGTTTGTAAGTTCTGATACTCAAAGTAGCAACACTCAATTTCCTTTCCGTTTTAGGCTTTAGCCGTTGTTGTGTTCAAATTTGCAAAAGAAATATAAGAAATAAATGTAAATTAAAAGCAAAAAATTGAATGAAATGTTAATTTTAACTTTCAATCATTTTGGAGCGGGAATTAGGTGTTTGATATAGGAATTAGGTTATTGATATTGACCCATGAAGTCGCAGCTCGGTGGAACTTCAGCAAAGTGACAAATGTGCCAATAATAATATCAGCTACAGGAGTGATCCCGAAAATGACACTTCGGGCACTGGAGTGTCTTCACTTGGATGCCAGGAGTATACGTATACGTATACAATAAGCAGAAGTCACATGATGTTGACTTCAGTCACTTGTTGAATACATGCCGTATTGTTAGAAGCCACCTGAATCTCCAGTAAAGCAACCGCACACGTGTTCATCGTACCTGTGAGTAATCGACATATCGAAAAGTAAAAACTGTGACGAATAAATAATAATAATAATAATAATAATAATAATAATAATAATAATTTTATAATAATAATAATAATTTTATAATAATAATAATTTTATAATAATAATAATAATAATAATAATTTTCGTTTCGGCCAACTAGGACCACGCAGGGCAAGCAACCTGCAATTACCGTGGCTCAGTTTTTCATTTAATATCACGGTGGCAGGTGCTTGCGAACACTTCTTTGGGGGGACCAGCATTAAGCTGGATCCGATTTTTATCCCCCAGGGTTGTTAGTCCTGGGGGTATGAAAGATGAAATGATGATGATAATGAGGGGTGAAAGGACGACACACTCATACAAACACACACAAATACACCCATGCCCGAGGCGGGACTCGAACCCGCGATCTTCTGGTCCGAGACCACTCCGGCACTACTGCCTTAGCGATCTCGGCCATCTGATTGGCATTATTATTATTATTATTATTATTATTATTATTATTAATATTATTATTATTATTAATATTATTATTATTATTAATATTATTATTATTATTATTAATATTATTATTATTATTATTATTATTATTAATATTATTATTATTAATATTATTATTATTATTATTAATATTATTATTATTATTATTATTAATATTATTATTATTAATATTAATATTATTATTATTATTATTATTATTATTAAATAATAGTAAGTAAGTATGTAATTATGATCGAACATCATCTTTTATTATATCTTATACATATTATTATTTAATTCCTACATTGTAGAATATTAGTTCACTCCTTATCTTCAAAATCATGAAATTCCACAAAATTTCCATCGGAAGTAAAAAATGGTTCAATTTTTTAAAAAAAATATTTGCACTACCTGCGCAATGATGTTTCCATAAAAAAAACATCCCTACACTTGGAAGTTAAAGACAGCAAGAACAGTCACACACACAAAAACTCTAAAACCGACAGCATCCGTTTCTTCGTAAGATTCTGTTTCTTGGACCCAGTAGCCAACAGTGGCTCTTTCTTGTCCTTGAGCCTGGTGGGTATTATTATTATTATTATTATTATTATTATTATTATTATTATTATTATTATTATTATTATTATTATTATTATTATTATTATATCTACATTGTGAAAAGTTTATTCTCGCCTATCCTTATAAAAATATATTTAAATAAGGGATAAAACACCTAACTTCAGCTCTAAAATTATTGAGATTTAAAGTTAAGATTAGAACTTTAATTTCCAATATGTAGGCAGTCTTGTAGACAGAATTTTCTACTTTTGATTTATATTTATTTCTTAAATTTATTTTGCAGATTCGAACACTCCGACGGCTAAGTCCCATAACGGAAAAAAAAGTGTAGTTACTTTGGGTATGAGAACTTACAGATGAGTGGTTTTCACTTGCGTAAGATTTCGTGGATGCGCATATGTATGTAGCACTGCAATTCCAAATAAAATGACTTAGTTGTCTTTGTTTCATTTTGAAATTCTCTTCAAAAACGTTTCCCAACACACCCATATTGTCCTAATTCATAATACGAGGGTTGTGGCAGCTGTTTTTTTATGAAAGAAATTTCATCAGATCACACAATTTTATTAGTTGCGTGAAATAACTACCATTATAATGTGTGTTTTCGACAAAAATCAACTCTTAGAGTAGCTCTATTATCACAGAGACCAATATGACATCAGTTGTCGGACTGCCCCCGAGCGGGATGAATGAAACAAGTTTCGAACAGCGCTTCTACGCCAATATAAACGTACTCCATGGGCGAAATGCTCGAGAATGTCACAGGGAATTGGCGAAGGCTCTTGAGAATAATGTCCTCTCCGCCGGACAGTCGCGAGGTGGGCGGGAGAGTTTCTGTGAGGTCGCGTAGCAACGAGTGATGCGCAACGCACGTGCCAATCTGCGCACGTGTCGTCGAGCTCTCCTTCTGCTTGTAGTGGTAGGAGTAGAGGTTAGGGCGTGTTACTATTTTGTTAGCAAAGCAGAAAGATCATACCTGCAAATCGTTTACCGATGCAAATAAGTTTTCTATAACTCGGGAACGGAAATGTCTAGTTTTTAAAATTTTTCTAATCTCGCGCTCTTCAATTTTTTTATTTTTTTTTATTTTAACTTTTACTCATCTTTGGACTATTTATAGTTAAAATGATGGGAAGCGATTCCGGAACTCAAGAAAACGTGTGCAGAAGATCTTCTCCCCCATACGTCACATACAGTTTTTACTGTTTTCTTTCTGACTAAATAAATCTGAATCTAATCCTGTGAATGTACGGACCAATGTAGAAGTGCGGTAATCGATCATCTGCCAAATCGGGCCTTTAGAACGGCTATGTAACGCTTTTGGAATGTTGTGAACTCGTGTATGCTAAAATGCTTTCGAACATGAAACCAGTACTGTCATTTCAAATACCTCAGTAAATATGAGAAACACAAATTGGTGTGCTGTTAAATGGCCACGCCACTTAGTTCATACCTTGCCTTTTAAAATATATATTTCACACTTTCCATCCGTGCTCGAATTAAAAAAAATGTTTCCGTGACCCATGTCCAACCCTCGTAGTAGCATAGTGTGTCTTAGCTTAGCCAGAGGGCATGTCGTTCGATTCCTCGCTGGAGTTGGAATCGTATTTTTGCTTTCTTTTAACTTCAGAATTGTCTTAAATCTTTCTCTTTTCGACTTCTCTGTGATTAAATTATGAAATTGTCTCTTGGCCTCTTTCTTCTTCCTGTCCTCTCGAACTGATAGGCTTTCGAGTATTCTCTTGCTTTTTATTAATGTACTAAGGCAGAAAGAGTGCAACAAACGTTCATTCTTTTTTATTTTACAAGACGAAAAATTGGGTTCTCACGTTAGGAACCTGCAGGGGGGCTCGGGTTAGACACCAGCGTATTTACATTCCAAATGCCAACAACATTTGTACAAAGCTAGTAAAATAAATTACATTGTCCTAAATCAATATTGTGTAATGCCTCCTTCTAAGTAATGTAATAATTAGAAGACTTACCGATGAAGTAACAAACTTAAGCACCTGAAAAAACTTTGCTATTCACTGGTAGCATTTACTCCTTCAGATCTGATTTTTTTGCGACTGTAGAAAAAAGTTACCTTGTAAGAGTGGTTTATGTAACTTATGATTAATAAATAAATAATAATAATAATAAATTACGAAAGATAATTGATAAAAGATAAAATCTTTTATCTCCAACAATTAGAATTTGTACAGCCGTTCAGTAAAGGTTTGACAACGCTGTAAGTATCATGTAAATGGGCATAAAGCTATACATACTAGCTATAAAGCAATGCATAATGTAGCTATGGGGATGTACACCAAGCCTGAAGGGGTTAAAGGCTGACTGTCCGGCAACAAGTGATGATGAGAGAATGATTGACTGGGACTGCGGTCTTGCAAAAAACTACGATTTTAATAAGTTTCCAACAGGCAACAGCCCTCTACAGAGCAGCGAATCAAGGAGGGTCCCACTAGGAACCGGGCCCGGGTTTGGGTTCTTTCCTCTATATTTTAATGCATGTAGAATTAAAGCCTTTCCAAAGTAAAGTCATCAGAGCGATGCATTTAATAATGAATCGCTTCAGCCAGCCTGTAACTTAATTGATATAAGCAATTACAATTTAGTTTTGAAATTAGTCTTGTTGCAGAAAATATTTTTAATGTGATGGATATCTGAAGTGTTTTTAGTAATAAGGATAAAAATATTACTTTTTTTAGATTTCCAGAATTAATATAACCCATTTATAAATGATACAACGCTGATACAACATGACAAATATGAATTTTGAATTAAAACCGATTTGGGATACTATAACATTTTATAAGTTGTTCATAAAGAAACGTCTATAAAGTATTTTATTTCTATTGCTTCATCTATCAATATTATTAAGCACGTTTCCTATTTAAATTTTCTACAAAACTTTAAAAATCACGAGTCGAGTCAGTGAACTATCGACAGAACGTAATAAAAAATTCAATTTTTGCAAAATGTATAAAGAACCTTAACAATTAAAAACTGTTTACGATATTTTGATGGGAAGCTCTCGATAGTCGTCAGTAGATTATTGATAAAATGTTTGTATGCATGTAATCACAGAAGTGGCATTGTAACGCGTGTTGATGAACATGTAAGAAACGTGTGTGTACATGCATTCCAAATTTGACAATGTCATGTCAAATATTGTTTTCCCACAAGCACTTGAATTCAATACTTTCGAGTGGAGACTGCCAAAAACAAACACTGAGGAATATTCGCTGTCGACAGAAGAGATGCATCGACTCATGAATCGAGAACATCTAATAGTAAATAAATATGTTTATTTGTTTATATTGAAACACATCTTTTGTAGAGTGGTGGTATTCTTTTTTTTGGGGGGGGAGGGTCAGCACTTTATGACGACCCCAGGGTTTGTTAGCCCTGGGGGGAAGAAGTATGAAATGATGATGACAATGATGATGGATGAAAATAATACATACAGACACAAACACACACAACCATTCCCGAGGCGGGACTCGAACCCGCGATCTTTCCGACCGAGATCGCCATGGCACTAATGCCTTAGCGATTTCGAATATCCGGATCCGCATTGTTATTATTGTTATTATTTTTTGTTACTATTGTTGTTGTTATTATTGTTATTGCTGTTGCTATTGTTGTTGTTATTGATGTTATTATTCCTAACATTATTATTACAATGATTATTGTTGTCGTAACAATGAACAGTTGCAAAAGACTTACAGTGCGCATGCGTTGTGTGTTGCAGAGTGCAGGAGCTGGATGGCGGCTTCTTCGAGAAGTTCGGCACTCTGCTGAAGGAGCAGACGGAGGAGCAGGAGCTCCGGGAGAAGAGCCCCGAGATCATTGAGGACGCCAACGGCGAGGCGGAGGGCGTCGAAGGAGAAGGCGAAGGCGAGGTCGAGGGCGAGGGCGAAGGAGACGCGGAGGGCGAGAATGGCGTCGCCCACGAAGACGGGGAAACCCTCCCCGTCCCCGAGGACTCCGACTCGGAGCCCGAGCTGGCGGACAAGACAGACCTCATCTCCGTCGCCATGGGGTGGAACGTAAGTGGCGGACGGTTATGTTTCATCTTCGATGTACAAGGGACGGGGCACTTCTACAAAATTGTCACTTTGTCGAAGAAGAGATTTAACCTAAACGAAGTGGACGAAGACAAAATGAATTATTCACGGGGTGGTTCGAAATCAAAGTTATGAACTTCTATGGCATGGAAGGAGGTCGAAGGTGATCACATTTTGCCTATTAACAAATAGTGGGAAATTTCTAATAAATAAGTTACACATGTGACGTTTTCCCGTGAATGGATGGTAATTGCACGGTTTTTTCGCGGGCACACGAACTCTTTGCGTCAAAATTTGTCCCTAACAAGCATTAGTTCAGGATGAGTTACCTAACATGAAGGGGAAAATGACACATATATAAATTTCCTTATGAGAGTTTCCACCATTGACAAAAATGATCCTCTTCGATCCCCGTATATCCCGTAAAGTGAATAAATTTTATTCTTAACAATCCTGCATAATCGGCTGCCTATTAAAGTAGCTTAGTGAATAGTTCACAAATAAAAATGGAAAAATGTCTAAACATAATTCTCCGTTTAACTAACAAATGACGATTTTTGAGATGCGTCCATTCCTTGTGCACCGACGTAATGTGTGCATTGATGGATACAAAAGCAGGGGAAGAAAACTTGGAAATTAGTTTCATACACCCATCGATAATGTTGCATTTTGTGTAGGTGTGAACGACAGCAAATTGGAACTTCAATCGTGCCTAATACTAAGATCATTTTAGGCAAAACTACATCAGGAGAGCAGTTTTTCGGTTTTAAAATTAATTAAAACATTTAACTGAACCGGAGCTGATATTTTCAATAAAATAAGTTTAGAAATGTACTGTAGTACACATTACTACATAACAGTAAAAATTGTTACATTTTCTTTCACATTTCTGCTCTTCCATGATATACCATTAATCTTTGCGACAAAACTTTGTAATAAAAGACACGTTGTTTGAAGTAAACTCTTTAACTAATGGCTTCTTTGTAACAGAAACATTATGGCCCACTCTGACCATGCCTGTTATATCATTATAATTTCGAAGTCGTCAACACTTAAACATTTTCCTTAATCTACAGCTATACATGTAGCCTAATATACAAAAAAGTTTTCGCCTCCACATTTTTGTAAAATCTCTTCCCCTTTATAGTTTTCTTAATCTCTCCAAATGTTTTCGATTTCCTTATTTCGTTCTGTTTTTATTACTTTATTAATCGTTGTTTTGAGAACTTTTATAAATGATATTCTCATTGTTATAGTGACGTGATTAGTTCATTTCATAAATTCCATTCTGTAAATATGTTACGGATTATCCATCAAGTCATTGTACTACCGAGTTATGACTCTGATATGATGTAATTTTGCTCTCGATAAGTATTGGAACACGCGCCTCATTTTCCTTTCTGTAGTTTGGTTCGGCCTACGCTATCATACCCTTGAACACGCTATTCACTTGATCGAAGCCAACACCCACTAGCTGTGGCGAATTATAAGTCACAGCAAAAATAGCAACCTCTTGTCCCTATTTTTTCAGTGGAGGGATTCAAGGCTGTATACAAAGTAGGTGGTATGAAATAAGAGGATACCATCCTAAATCTAAGGAACTGAACCTGAAACATATCTTTTCCCCTGGCTCTTCAACGCAAACAAGGAAGATAAATGCATTTTTGAACGAAAAATTTCTACACCGTCTGTTTGTAAAACGTGTGCCTTGAAAATTAAAAGGTCTTTTTCTTAATTTAAAAATGTGTTAATAATGAATAATGAACCACCTTAGACATCATTGAAAAATAAAATATGTCAAACATTTACTATACATGTCTTTTTCCACAATGTTTTTGTGTTCTAAATAGTGAGTATGAATAAAATAATATTGAAATTCCGTAACAAAAGTGAAATCTCACTTTGAGCATGCTGTGAATTACAACTGTTTTAGCGGTAAAGATCACACGTATTTAACACGTCAGTATCAAAGTACATTACTCACATAGACCTTTAGCTATATTACATTACATTTAACATTTATAAGAGTCTATGAGCGATAGTCATAGCAATTGACAATGCAATTTTGAAGGAGAGCAGTAATTCAAATTTGAAATAGAACAAATTTTGTGTTGCCGGAATTGTGTAAATTAATGTGTAAATTCAAGAAAATCATGAATTTGAATCCTAATTTGGAATCTGAAGACGGGTGTTCTGAGAGCATTGTGCTTTGTTCAACACGAAAAATTAAAAATTCTCTCATACTGCCCCCATCATATATAATATTCTACGGTAGTTATTTGAAAGTTGAATAAAGGGGTAAGGTAGAGTAAGAAATCATGGAAACATTTTGTCCATGGACCAGTCGATGCCAGAGGAGTTTCAGCCTCCCTGTATTTGGTCACAGCTTCTTTCATTGGCGCGCGCTATCACATCACGTGCTGCTGCCCGGCCTCCCATTTCGCTTGATCGAAACCAGCGACGTCGAACAGGCGGCTTATTATAAAAAGCGCGCGGCATATAAATAGCGCCCTCCCTTGCCGTTATCTTTCGTCGGCTGAAGGGCGGGGACGGCGCAGGAAGAGGCGGGGAGAGGGGAAAGGAGGGGGGGTGTTGCGCGTGCCTCTTGCGAAGGCATGGCTCGTCCGGTAAAATATACTTAGAGGCAGGAAGTTCGTTGGTCCAGCCGCAGCGAGGAAATGCTGGTCGTCTCTCATGCTGTCGGATGCTGTTTCTTTGAGAATTAATTCGCGTTCTCGGGAGAGGCAGCGGGTTACGCCAGATCTATTTGAGACTGATGTGATAGCGGCAAAGGCAGAGTCGAAGCTCTAATTTTCGTTCCGAATCCTCTCGTCTGGCGAGAATTCGACACAAGAACGGTTATGGCTACACATTGGAATTTAACACTTCAAAGTATGATATTAATCGCCTAAATTTTGCTATTAAAAGGCATAAATATGTTGTGTCGCTAATAGGCAGTATTAATCGTCATGAAACTATTTTTTTACAATTTATTTCACTTCAATATGTTTAAAATATGAGTAGGAACTATTAAAATGAACACTAATAGACAAGTAAATACTAAACCATCAGTGAATGTCTCTCAGAAAATTATATTTGTATTTCAAAAACTTTTATCTAATGCATATGTCATTTTATTTTTCATTTAATTTCCGTCCAATGCTTTCAAGTTTATTCGCGACAGCTTCGATTATTATAAACAGGCATTTCTAAAGTCTTTTAAAGGTCGATTGGAATTTAATCCCTATACGTGAAATGGACATTTTTAGGAATATAAATGTTGTATCTTGATATTGTAAAGTCATGATAGGTGTTAAATTATTTTAGAGTACACCAGGAGGGTAATATTGGGGCAAGACTAAAAGATCCAAAGATATTTTATAATTCAAATGAAGGAGACTTTTATATGAAACATTTGGAAAAATGGATTATGAAATGTTTTCACACATACTGCAAAATTGTTAACTTGTAATTTTATATTGATTCACTAACATTTGCAACTATCAAAACAGCATGAATGGATTTTACTTTTAGTATCGTAGCTATATATCTGAATAAAAAGTGGGAAAGCGCCTTTGCGACATACATTTAAAAAAATATTAACTCCCGTTTCAATCAGTAATTTATACTACAAATTTCCAAAATAATTTTGCAATTGACGAAATGGTGTCGTGAAGATATAAATGAATAATTTTTGGTTTTAGCGTTGTTGTTACATAGTGTAGATTGGGAGGTAATAGAAATGCTTTATATGATCATCCGTTGAAAATTTGTTCCCGAGCAATTTCTCTTTTATTTTGTTTAAAATGTTTTAAAATCGCAAAATCATAATATAAATAAAACAATATTCGTCGTAGTTTGATAACTTCTGGACTTTACTCTTTAAATAATGACACGAGGCTTCAAGTTTTTCTCTGTGCTGAGAAACTTTAAAATTTCTTTTCAATATTGGCGATTGGAAATAACAGACGTTTACGTATTGCTCATCGTAAAGTACTGAAGTCCACGGACCCGTTTCAAAGTCTCGCATAATTTAAAACACTTTTAATTAAATGAGGATCAAGAGTTCGAGAGATAACATAAAGAAGAACACATATATGAATTATAAATTGATTGTTTCGTTACTGCAATCCGATTCATTACATCAGATCTTACTTAATTCAACCTTGCTGAAGGAGATAGCCGCATTTATTAGCAGAGTTGATTTCCTAATGTAACTAATTTTTCGTTAATGTGAGTAAACATCGGCAATATAACTGAATTTGATGAATGTGCATGTTTCTTGAAAATTAAGTTTGTTATTATATTTAAACATATTCTGTTATTAAATCAATATATTTCAATATTTTCCTTTCTTTTGAAATTATCCCACAAGTTTGAAACAATAATACTCTGTTGGAGTTTTTGTTTTGTGAATTTACGGGTATTGGATAAAACAGCCGCAAACAAACATGTTAATAACAACTACTTGATATATATCAACTAATGCTCGTCTGAAATATTATTTGTAGTAACTTTGAACCTGTATTTCAGCAATGTATCGGGGATCCAAGATTTTGTTTCTGATATACATTTTTATAATCTCGAATTTTCGCGGAAAATTAAAAGTAATCTCCATTTGCACGAGAAAACAGTAAATTTACAAATGAAAAAGTTTTTATTATCAAAAAGACATATTTGAGTTTTTCGAAGTATCCGTGGACTAAATGCCCTGGTCGCGATAACAAATTACATAACACGACATAGCGCAGTTCTCTTTTGCTCAACCGACAGGGTCAAAAGACGGACGACTTGGCAGCGAGAATCGTGGAAACTCCATAGCTTCTACGCCTCTTCCAATTATTTTTACACTTCCCTGCCGCCCCCACCCGCGTTTTGATGTGTGTCCGTCTTCACAGTTCGACAAACTTACAACGGCAATGAGTATCTTGCCCTACAGGGTGGAAGCGATATTGCTGATTTTCTCGATCGTTTTCGCGAGTCTCTAAGGAAAGTTAAATGCGAATCTGTTTTAACTTGACGTCATAGCCTGTTCTGGCGAATTAGCTAGAACATCTGACCAATTGAACCTTCGGCTTGAAATTGGGTAACTATATTCAATATTTTAACAGTCATAATTTTTGCGAGAGTTTATCTGAGAAGTGAAATGTGATTCGCATTAACTGAATTAGCTGATCCAAAATGTTTCAGAAAAATAATTAATCCAGAGAAAGGGAATATGCTAGTAGGTGAAAATAAATCTACAAATAACTTCGACACCACCTCCACTGTTGCAAAAGATACATTTACGTAATTGGATTAATATACCTGAAACTCAGTTCAAATTGAATGTTGAAAGTAAATGTTGGCGCCCCATTTTTTATATAATGTGTAAATATGAGAATTGTGTCGACCAGAATGGTTAGACTGCAAAATAGGTCTAGACCATTTAATAATATTCGGCACACATGTTTTCTTGAGATCGTTCTCCTTGCAATTTGCCTGCCCCATGTTCACAAGCTACTGTCATTTGCAGAGATTGCAAGGAATATAAATATTTATAAAGATTTGAGGCATGATACTTACTTTTCACAAACTTCCAAACCTAGAATTGTGTAAGAAGTTATATTTTGGTAGTATCTATGTTTCAACCTCTATAATATTGAATTGCTTACTGTAATTCCCTTTGCCAGTACTTGTGGTAGGCATATTTTAATCGTTTGACTAATCCATTCCCCTTGATAAAACCAATCTCTCTGCTGATATTTATAATGCTAGAACTCTGATTATGTACTGAAGAGAGTAAAAAAATTGTTTAGCTGAAATCTTGTAAAGAAGATAGTAGTGCTATTCAAAATTCAACAAACCTGAAAAACAAGGAAATAAGTAAATATGTGTATGTATTTACCTAGTATTTCACGACCGGAGTGAACGTTTATTTTGTTTGGCTGAACAGAAGGCAACACGTCTTGACTTTTGTAGCTAATGTTCCTGCCAGCCATTTTTTTTCTTTAGTTGATGCGATGAAAAATACATTTTTCTTCATCGGCGGAAAACAGTGAAGTATATTTTCCCTCCCCTTTTTATCATTCCCTTTCAAAACTTTTCTAAGTCAAAATATTAATTCTTTAATATTTCGTTATTTTCATCAAAATCGCATGTTTGGGACGTATTGGCTTTCCAGGAAGTTGCATCTCCTTAGTTATTCGAAAGTCGTGCCTTTGTATTTTACACCCTTCATTCATACAATTTATATATACACAAGAGTTTAAGTCCGTTAGAATTATATCCCGACTATACTAATATCTTTTTGCGGTGTGACACATCTAAGAAATTGAAATTTTATCGAAGAACGGGTTAATTTTGAATGGAATCGTTCATCTCTCGCTCAAGACAATGTGTCACTCCATTAAGCAGCGTGCCTTGTGGACTCTCTCTCCTAGAACAACAAATTAAATGAAACATTGTATTACATACATAGAGGTATTATTTTCAATCGCTGAAGGCATGGAAAAAAATGTGTTAGGTTTGTTCCTACCAGAAATGAAATATTTTGAATCTTATTATTTGCGGGTGTTCGTACTCCCACAGATGAATCAGTGTTCTGTTTAACGACGCCCTGTCAGAGGCGGTGCCGGCGCTTTGGCGCCTCAACGCAGTGCAGACTCTCGCAGGCGCCCCGCCGCCACCCCCGCCGCCGCCCCCGCTGCCGCTGCCGCCCCCGCCCCCGCTGCCGCTGCCGCCCCCGCTGCCGCCCCCGCCCCCGCTGCCGCCCCCGCTGCCGCCCCCGCTGCCGCCCCCGCTGCCGCCCCCGCTGCCGCCCCCGCTGCCGCCCCCGCTGCCGCCCCCGCTGCCGCCCCCGCTGCCGCCCCCGCTGCCGCCCCCGCTGCCGCCCCCGCTGCCGCCCCCGCTGCCGCCCCCGCTGCCGCCCCCGCTGCCGCCCCCGCTGCCGCCCCCGCTGCCGTCCCCGCTGCCGCCCCCGCTGCCGCCCCCGCTGCCGTCCCCGCTGCCGCCCCCGCTGCCGCCCCCGCTGCCGTCCCCCCTGCCGTCCCCGCCGCCTCCGCTCCCGCCCCCGCCCCCGCCGTGGCCGCTGCCCCCGCCCCCGCCCCCGTTGTCGCCGCCGCCCCCGCCGCCGCCGCCGCCGCCCTCGGCGCCGCCGCCACTGCCGCCGCCCCAGCCGCCCCAGCCGGCCCTGCCGCCGCCCCAGCCCCCGCCGCTTCTCTCGATACGCGTTTGTTTACGCGGAGATTGGGGTTGGGGGCGGGGTCCCTGTTTCAGGCCCTGGGAAAGGCTGCAGGCGCTTGGCGATGGCCCAGTGGCTGTGCGGAGCTGTATTAACGGCGCTGCTATCTCGAGGGAGATTGCCTCCGTCTGGTTGCTTTTTAAGTATCTCGTGCACGACGCTGTTTTGTAAATATGTTGCATTCCACGTGTTCTCTGTGAACGGAAATATCTTGGATGTTGGCCGAGTCGAGAGGATTGAATAACAAATGTTTAATCGGACTTTACACGCCCAACTGTATGCTCCGAATTATTTCGGCCTAACATACCCCTGATTCTCATATCAATTAATTCTGAGGAAATGGGTCATGGAGATGTAACACAATTTCAAATGGAATTAACATTTTATGTCTCACAATTATGAATAAAAATTGAATGATATTTTGTTTCCATAAATTGATTATTTGGCAAATTGATTACTAACCGTAAAATTTAAGAAATAAAAGAAAACTCAGATATATTCGATTTGTTGTTATTTATTATAAAATTGATGAATAAAAAATATCACGAGTGCAATGGAAATTTACGACATGCGTAGCGACGAGCTAATTTAGTGGAAATTTCCAATTCACGGGTGATATACTATAATTAGACTATTCCACGAAGGAAATTACTTTCGAAAATGCTTCAGAATGCGCCAGATATTAATAATTAAAGTTGGTTCGCGCTCTAAATGCATGCAACAACACTTCATATTATTAAAGTATTACACCTTTGATTGACTAGCAGGGAGGAGGTGGTTAGAAAGAGCCATATTTTTTGGGATATACGATCTTAAATTATGCATACCAGATGTATCATGCTATTGGTGGTCCCCGTAACATTGCAGGATACCAATCAATTACAGTAGTAATTACGTTCCTTCGCAGAAAAGTTTCCCTTGAATAGCTTTTTTATTTCATAATAATCGTAACAAAGCAAACAGTGACTTCGCAATAGTAAAAATTGGCTTTATATTTATGACACTGTTCACAAAACCGAAAGGTAATTTACTAATTTCCGATAAGTAAAAATCAGTAAAAGGGGAAGTTCCTCGCAAAATATATTCTTTGGGATTTGAAACATGATTCGTGACATCCGAAAGCGCTGTAGATATGCAAGAAACAGTTTAAGATGGGTGTTTAAACGACGCAGGAAAGAGCTTTTTAACAATTTTTGAAGTAGCTGATGCAAACAAGTGTGTGGACAGGAACGAAACAAAGATCCTTTCAGGAACAAAAATGAAACATTCATCAGAGGACACGTGTGGCGTCGCGATCACGGATTGGTGTACTCACACGTGGTAAAAATGACGAAATACTAGTCACACTCCCACAATTTTTCTCGAGGGAGGCTGGTACGGGTATAGTACAACCCAGCCGACTCGATGTTTTCTTTTAAAGCATTTTTCATTTATACTGAATATAATATGTATTTTTATTTGTTGACTTAAAGTTAATATTTATAACGTTAACAACTGAATTATTGAATGACTCGTTGGTTTAGAAAATTAGTAAAAGCTATATTTTTTATAAATATAGGCATCGGGAGGTGAAGCCCTTCGAGTGCTCCTGAATACAATATAGCACTTTCAAACAATGTGAACAAAATATTTAAAAAAATATTTTGTTCACATTTTCTACATACGCAGTTCCTCTGTGTGTCAGCCTTAGGTTATCCGTTGCAGGATGTATTAAGAATATGGACATAAGACATAAACAATTTTTTTTAAAAGTGTATAAAAACCACTTTACTTTATGTAATAGGTAATTATTTCACGTATAAATTACAAAATTTGATACTATGTGACAATGCATTTATGCCATTACAAAACCTATAATCTAAAATATTCTAACCTTTCAAATTCTGATATCCCTCCCCCCAGATAGTTTTTCTATTGCATCAAAGCCGCGGTAGAGATAGCACTTGGTACGGCTTAGGAAAAAAGCCCTGATGTGGGAAAACCTACTGTCAGAAGATGGGGTACATGCCAATCTTCCTAACCCTTTGTAAACTATTTATTTCCTGGTGCGGACGCCCCATACTCTCCTTCCAGACCTTGGCCTCCTCAGCACCAGAAAGGAAACAGCCTCAGAAGATTGCCCGCACCCTCGCCTCTACACTTCCTTCTCGGACACCCACTCCCATTTCCACTTCTTGTGCTCAATTACTTTTGTAAAGGTTAACTTATTTGGTTTTTCATTTACTTATTTGTTTTATTTTTACATAATAACTTATTTACGTACCGTACTAACGTTATTGTTGATGAACTTAATCATTTCAACTACTAGGTCATACAGCGTCCACTGCAATTACATACTGTGTACGGACTCACAAACATCCATGCCATGGTCGAAATTCGAACCCGAGACCCTTCTGGCACGAGGCAGCTACGGTCTTTCAGTCAGCTTGCCGTGCCGGCGAACTTATTCATTGTATACTTATTTATTTCCTCTCCAGTCTAGACTCTGCTAATACTACTAACTACTACTATTTTCCCACTCCCCAATTACCGTTTTTATAAGATTTCAAATCTTTTCTAGAAATGTTCCTAAATTTTTCATGAATTGCGCCCTATTCTCACCTAATATGTCCCGAGCATGCAATACGTTTCTATGCCGGAAGTAATAGTTCCCCATTCCCATCCTCTCTTCTCTTCATTTTGCTGTAGAATAGCTATGTAAAAGGATGTGGATCCAATCTTCAAGATCACCGCGAAGCACAGATATCATGCCACTTGAATGTTTTATCTACGCTGCATTCACCTACCGAATCAAAACCACGCATAAACCTCTCTTGTGTCCCTTTGAAATCTGTGAACGTAACTTTTACAAGCCTTTCTCGGACTAGTGTGAATTTGTGCCCCTATCGAGCCATGATAGCGTTTTTCGACCGTTGATGCCATGATATCTTAACTTTTTATATCTGAATGTTTAACAGAAATCAAGCGTTCTAACTCACTTGTTCCTTAACTATAATTATCACTGCTTGGAGTTTAAATTTATTCAAGAGCAAAACATTCTGTCTTTGGACGCAAAATAAACTGTTCCGCTCATTATAAAACTAGTAATCTACAAAATGACAAATTTTTAGAAACGTCACCTTTCTTGGGCACCAAGGAAATGTTGGTACGATTGCTCATGTAAACGATATCCTGGATCTTTATCATGGGCAGCTCTCAGAACCTTGCGCGACGCCACATGTGAAAACAGAGTCGTCGTGTTTCACTTGGACATTCCGGGAGAACGCGTGACGGACGCACGCACGCACGGCCGGCCTGGCGCCCGTCTGGACGGGACCTTCCCGAGGGCGACTGAGCGAATGTCACACAATGGTGAGCCTTGACCAGTCTCGTGCGGCTGGGTGGAAGAGATTAATTCCGACCTTGAACCACAGGATCAGAGGAGCTTCGCAGGAAATGACATTTGTGGATCGTCAGAAGATTGTTGATGACGGTTGCAAATATTTTTTGAACTCGACTTCAAAAGTGGAACTCGGGCGTTGGTCAGCTCTGCCACTGAAATGTTATACGGAATCAAGTCTTCAAGATTTGTTTACTTAACGTCGAATACACGCTCACCGTTTTAAATTCCACCATTTGCCTTGAAATTCTCTCCCTCGTTATAGAATGCAGGATTATTTGCGTATTTTTTCATTTTTGTACTGAAATTTCGGTTTCTGATAAGCTTTTTTATAGAATTTAAAATACTTGAAATTGATTGAATAAATTCATCCCCCCCATAATTTACATTCTCGTTTTTTAAATAGCTTTTTAGGTAATTGGATCAAAATATAAGTTTCCTGAAGCGAAAACGCTTTTGGAAATGTACACGCTTCTACTATTCTAGATATTTGTTGTTAATTATTTTGAACGACGCCTTTAAACACTGAAGATAGCTTTTTTTGCGTACCTGCGTATTCTCAGGAGAACAACCGACGTAAATGAAAGGCTGGAGCTCTGAAGTTACTCGAGATTTACAAAAAAGAGCCGTGAAAAAAGATGCTAAAACTAACAATCTTCCCACGTAACAAGCAAAGGCGGTGGTATTTCGCAGGGTATATTTTCATAAAAGCCCTCTGAGGACGGAGGTGGAAAGGAGGGGGAGGAAGAAGGGGAAGAGGGTGGGGAGGTGACGGGGGAAGTGGCTACTCTCGTCGGTTGGGGCGCTCGGGAAGTATATATTTACATTTTTCGCTCGTTGACTGCTGGGCGGCGAGGCCGTGTGGGCCCGAGCTGTTGGGGCCATATGCTTCCAGCACGTGCGAAGCTGTTGGAGGGGACACAAAATACATAGCGCCTTTACAAAGGGAATGCCTTTACGTGCAGGGTTTTTTATCGGTTTACTTCTTTTCTTGAGATTTTGTACGTACTGCGGAGATACTTTTTATTCTAATGGATGAGTAGATGAACAGAGTCTTTTTCGGGAATATATTGGAATCAACATAATAAAAATCAACGACAATCAAAATGACACTTTTCTGATCAGTTAATCAACGCCATTTAGCCTGTCGTTGGAGGGTTACGGAGAAGAATTAGGCGCCTAATCATGATGAAATGTTGTATGCTGATGGAAGAATATTGGAACGAGAGGTATGGGAAATACAAGGACGAGATAACCTGCAACAAACCCTTTGACCAACACAAATTCCACATCGATCGTGCGGGAATTTCCAGCAGTGGAAGGCAGGCAATGTGAAAGAGTAGTGTGAAAGTAAAGTATGTTCAATACTTTCAAGATTCGATTGATTGATTAGTGATTCCGAGCGCGTCAACTACTAAGGTCATTAATCCCGTAAGCGTAGTGCAGTTTTTATCGCGAGAGGTAAAAATGATCTGCCTGAGGGAGAGATATGGCGCCTACCTAACCGTCGGCTTGCCGGGTTTTCCCCAACCAGGTATTTCCCACCAGTGGGGCACCGCTTCTAACTGGGACAAGTTCGAAGCTCCGGACTCGTCTCCCGGTATGTGAATTGAATTGAATTGAATTGAATTGATGTCATATTTTACGTGGCGAGACTCAGGCCATTAGGCCTGCTCTTCCGTCTGACCACGTAAATTTCGCTACGCTCCTTTCACCAACTAGCGGAGAAAGGAGGTATTTCTTGGGCGAGAAACAGGCGATTTGAATTTAGTTCAGAGGCGTCATTTAAGCTTGAGGATCTTTTACATGCAAGTAAATCTACTAACATAGGACAGCCGGCTTTACTTCCCCTCCGAAGGAAGGCGTCCGAAGGATTTTTTCGCCCTTAAAAATCCACGGCTTCGATAGGGTTTGATCCCGCGAACTTGGGAACAACAGTCCGGTATGCTAACCATTACACCATCCCCGCGCGCGAAATTGTATGTGAGGATGTGTGGTGCATGTAAGTGGCAGTGTGAGTAAGGAGTGAGGATAGGATGTGCGTGGCCCGTTTGTTAGTGTACTGCTCCGGCATTCGCTTGGTGCTGATCGGAGGAATCACGGAAAACTACCTATCGCTAGAATTCGCGTGCAGACAGCGAGTGAATTTGACCTAGCTCTGTAGCTAGTGTCGAAAATGCTGCCACTATCGGGAATCCCAGAATCCAGGAGCCCTAGAACCTCTGTGTAAGAGGCATAGTAGTGCCATTCAGTTGATGCCCTGAGCCACCTAAATTGATTTTAAGATTCGAGAATAATCACGACCACCATAAGAACAAGAACGAGACAATTATATTCAAAGGAGGATTGGATTTATTATTATGAAAGAAAATCTGTTTTGGTACTCCAATGCCTGAAGAACCTCGACTAACGTCTGCAGCACAACAGAATGACTATAAGGCAGACGTTGCTGTGCGTCATTCGAGATAACTTCCTTTCGACCCCTTCCTCCCATTAACCTCTCGAGTACCGCATATTTCAACCAAATACGCATGCAATCTCTCGTTTGTATTCAAGTGCTGTGTACAATGAAAATCACATTTGCTTGCAAATCACATCTTGTTATTTGTAAGTCTTACTTATCATTGCTATTAGTAACACACATGAAGAATTTAACCTTTTTGTTGAGAGGGGTATAAATACATTTCTTGTCAGTTTATGTTCTAATACATAAAATATGAATTCTTTTGAAATTGCATGTATCCTTCAACAGAATCCTTCGAGAAAAAATCGAATAACCCTTACTGACTGAAAATAACTTTTTGTTTCGCTGGGGGACTCTGAAATCAAATGACGGTAAAATAATACCGAATTCAATTATCCAATTTAGTGTGAAAGTGAAAACTGTTATTATTAGTCTATTAGACGAAATTTTCTTGGAAGCCTGATTCTCTGTGCATTTACTGAAGTCATGAAAGACTCCCAATCTGCTGAGTACTTAAAAATATTCAAAATGTAGTTGGAAGTAATTCTTGCAGTAACACAAATACTGTGAATATTTGCGTTAAAATAATTTTGTACCTAAATTTTAGAATCGGAAGAAGACATAGCGTTTCAAATTATTTTAAAGAAAATTTGAATATTTCCAACTGCAAATGTTCTGACTAGAGTTCGAAGTTCCGAGGTTGGGTTATACAACACTGAACTTAGTAAATCATGAATTTAGGTTTTTGAAACGTGAACTAATATTGCAGCGATAAATCCTCTTTACGACGCAGTAATCTCTGTACAAAGTTCTTGCTTCGGTTTAGAATAGTGTAGTGGTCTTTAGATGCATTAGGCGCCCAGAGAGACTCACCGTGCACTTGGCAATGACATCTCGTCTTTGAGAAAAAGTACTCTGGATTCCTGGGCATTTATCTACATTTAAATGGAACATGACTTCGTTCTTATATCGTTCTTCTGAGCCCCCGCTCATACTTAAATATTTGTTCAGAGCATTGAACCTTTTCATCGTCTAAGTTTAAAAATTTATTCCGTAAATTTGTATCTGGGTTCAATGTGTCGAACAAATGATATACGATTATGATTCGAATACATTTTGCAATACGTATTATCTTCCTTGTACGGTGACATTTATGAGTGACTTGCAGAATTTTTGTGTATTCATTTCATTATTTACTTCACTGTAAAAGGTCGAAAATCGTGTGATGTCTGAAAAAGTACAATCTGAGGTACCTTAATTTCGAATTTGTTTTCCGTTCCGTGATGCAAGTTACACCCTTTGTACACCTACACCTTATGCTTGTGGGGGATAGATTTAGAGGACTCTCCAGTCAAATTCAATGGCTAAAGGTTGGTGAAGAAAACGTCCGAGACTTTGTTTAAGAAATTATGTCAACTTTGATAATTTGATAAGAAAAAATCATTTAAAAACGTAAAAAAGTCAGCGTAGTGTTCCAAAATGTCGTTTCTCCTGTGACAAATGTTGAATTCAATTCAAATGTTGAACCTTTGAATCCTAACTGGAACTGTAAAGTTAAATGGGAATACTTTCCCTTCTTGAAAAAGTGTTTCATGGAAATACATCACTAAGGAATTCAGTTCTTCAATGTAGTTAGATTGTGTAATGGCAGTCGGAAATGAAAATTGCCGACCTGGTGAGCCGAGGTGCCTAAGAGTGCCTACCGACTCAGCACTTCGATCCGGGTCGCGGGTTCGAGTCCTGACTTGGGCATGGTTCCTTGTCTTTCACGTACATATGTTGTCGCGGAGGGCCTCGTGTTCTGATACCCCAAATCAGAGCAGCCCGCAAGTTTCTTGGTGTCAAGTGTATGGTCATATATGCATCCCATCGGGACGTAAAGGGTAACCGACTGTTGGCTGGCTAAAGGTCCTAGGAAACAAAATAATGGAAATTACATCGTCAGGCTACATCCAACTAGTGATGAATCTTCGAGACGTTTCAGAATTTCTGATTCAGTCGTGCGTTTACGCAATGGTGCATCTTTCCGTACCATGAATTCGAATTTTCGCGGTGCAGTACCGTCCGACTGGGCGTGAGGGAGGGGAGGGGGAAGGTGGCGTGACTTCGCTGAGGGCGGGTGGGAGGTGGGGGGTGGGCTCGTGCCTGACGTGTCTCACCTGCGCCCCCCCCCGCGTGCTCTTGCGGCTTTCGGGGTCAAAACGCGACAATGCCGACTTTCGCACGCGACCAGCCGCCGCCACCAGGAATAGCATTTGGCAGGGCCCGGCCGCGGGCCCCGGCCGCTACTACCTTCGGCGCGCACGTCGGCGACCAGGAAACCGCGACCAGGGCGACCACGACGACGGTACCCCAGCTCAACAGGCCCTTTGCGGCAGTTACCATGGAGCGGGGGGAGGGGTATTATGGGGATATTGGGGTTTGTGTGTCGCATGTCGAGCTTTTAGGCTCGACGGTGAAATATCCTGGCACGCCGGCATCTCGGCCTTGCGATCAAGACGCTCACTACGCTTGTTAGTGTTGTTAGCAGGTGCTTTATATCAAATAAGGAAAACTCAGGTGGTGGGGATATCTAGTAAACCCCATGTCGAATTTTGTCTGGGAGGAATATTTCGGAATCCATTTCATCGTTGCCATCCAACGAACGATCCGCTACCAGGGCAACGATTGTGACCGCGTGCGTCAGGTGGTTTTTGAATCGAGTGATGCAAAATTATTGTGGAGGATTCTTGCGAAAAACATATCCTTAATTCACATCTACAGAAACATTTTGCGTATCTATTTTGTCACACATTTCGTTACAAACGGCTCCGCGATCATGACTACTACTACGGTAGCAGTGACCGCTAGGCAGACAAGCTTAGGTGGTTATTAGGCGGTGAAGGGATGGGGAGATGATTGTTATGGAATATTGAACGTCAGTAGCGCATGTCTAAAAATGGCAGATATTCCCTCGAAATACGTCTCCTCCGGTAGATCGAAGGCCCATTTTCGTCGCTCGTTCACAACTACTGTTTATTTCGTGTCTCTCGGAGCGTCAACTGTTTGGAAAACTAGTCACGTAATTGCAGTGCGTCATTCTCGGAAATTAGCGGTGTTCCTTTGCCATTAGCACTTGAATTGAATTGAATTGAATTAATGCCTTATTTTACGCGGCGAGACTCGGGCCATGAGGCCTGCTCTTCCGTTTGACCACGCAAATTTCGCTACGCTCCTTTCACCAACTAGCAGAGAAAGGAGGTATTTCTTGGGCGAGAAACAGGCGATTTGAATTTAGCTCAGAGGCGTCATTTAGGCTTGAGGATCTTTTACATGCAAGTAAATCGACTAACATGGGACAGCCGGCTTTACTTCCCCTCCGAAGGAAGGCGTACGAAGGATTTTTTCTCCCTCAAAAATCCACGGCTTCGATCGGGGTTTGAACCCGCTAACTTGGGTACAACAGTCCGAAACGCTAACCGTTACACCATCGCCGCCGCAGCACTTGAGATCCGACGCCGACCTAAATGCCGGGATATCCCCCGCCAATATTTCCACTATCGGGCACAATCCCACCCGTCAGATGTAAGCTCCCGCCTCTTAAGTTCGTGCGCAACATTGGTTTGATGCTTGGGAAGACCAGAGGTATGAAAGCTCAATGGTTGAACGAGAAGTGTTGGCTTTACCCCGGCACGCTCACACACACCAGCATGCCCAGAGGACGAACATAGGGATACGTACGCTCGTGCACAATGGCTTGGGAGTGAATTGCAATAAGTCCTTCCTTAAAAGAAATTGAAATTTTCTCAAATATTCCCCTATCTTCTCAAGACTCACTGTATCTCACTAAGTCTCTTTAAACAGTATTCAGGTTTCCTTGCAAAGGATTTCCCTTGTGTGAACTATTGATTAACAAAGATCACCCCATCTCCATATACTTTGTGGCAGTTTTCTAGTCCTTTGAATAGTTAAATATGAAAAACGTCAGTATAGACTAAAATGAAACTTCATTTTAACAAAACATCATTCTTCGCCAATAAAAAACCCACTAAAGCCACCTCTATTTTGTTCACATTTATTTGAATGTCTGTAAAGCCAAGGCCCAAAATCTTGCTTCACGGATTAGTTGATACGTAACGATGCGGTATTTCTAAAGTACTTTGCAATTAATGTATATGCATCTGATCAATGATATTAAAAAAGAGAAATTTTAAGAAAAATCTTTAAAAACCAAAACACTGCCGCACTCGAAGATTAGAAATCGATGTCACACGTAATTTATAACACTCTGAAGGGAAGCAGTGTATATGATGTGGGCTCACAACTGAAATTCAACTAACCTCTGAAAAAAACAACGCATTCACAATAATAAGTACCATGATTACCATAGTTTACCTTCATTATTCATAATAACACCTTTAATAGGTTTTATGATTCCATTTCTTTGCCAGCTTTCGTAGTTCCTATGAACTTTTTTACTGTAAGAACTAACTGCGTTACACCTAAACGTACTTCGCAATTTTTTATACAAACCTCCAATCAAAATCAATTACTTCCGCCAAGAGATCACAATGAAACCTACCTCCGCTCCCCCCAGTCTCCTCTCCACGCGAAGTGGATAGCGCGCCGCAAGCACGTTTCGGTTACGAATATCCGCGCGCGTCTATAAACAACTTGCGAAATATCGGCTCCGGGGGCGCGGTATTTTGGGGCGACGTCGGACGGACGGGCAGTAGGCTCCTGGCGGCGGCGGCGGCGGCGGCGGCAGCAGCGGTGGGAACGCTCCCCCCCTTCGCGGGCGGGCGGCCCAAACCGCCTCTATCTCCCTCCCAACCCCACCGCCGCCGCCATCGCCACCACCGCTACCACGGCCGCCGCCGCCATCGCCGCCGCCACCGCCATCGCTACCGCCACCGCCACCGCTACCGCCACCGCCACCGCCACCGCCACCGCCACCGCCACCGCCACCGCCACCGCCACCGCCACCGCCACCGCCACCGCCACCGCCACCGCCACCGCCACCGCCACCGCCACCGCCACCGCCACCGCCACCGCCACCGCCACCGCCACCGTCACCGCCGCCGCCGCCGCCGCCCTCGCCGCCGCTACCGCTACCGCTACCGCTACGGCCACCGCCACCGCCACCGCCACCGCCACCGCCGCCGCCGCCACCGCCGCCGCCGCCGCCACCGCCGCCGCCCTCGCCGCCGCCGCCCTCTCCGCCGCCGCCGCCGCCACCGCCACCGCCACCGCCACCATCACCGCCACCGCCGCCGCCCTCGCCGCCGCCGCCCTCGCCGCCGCCGCCCTCGCCGCCGCCCTCGCCGCCGCCGCCGCCGCCGCCGCCGCCGCTACCGCGGCCGCCGCCGTCGCGGTCGCAGCCAGTCGCGTGGAAGGCCGCATCGGTGGCGGCGGTGGCGGCAGCGTCGGCGGCAGAGGAGAGCGTCGGAGCCCGCTCGGGGTGCGATCCGCGGACCCTCGGCAACACGTAGCCTACAGTTAATTATAGTGCCTCGATGACGGCGCGGGCGCTGCGGCCGCGCACGCGCGCGTAGTGGCGGCAAGGCCGAGGTGAGGTATCGCAGCGTTGGTGTGTGCGACTGGTGTTTGTGTTGGTGGTGGTTCCGGAGGTGGTGGTGGTGGTGGAGGGTGTTCTGCGGGCGCCAGCATGATGACCCGGACGATGACGAGGAATACCTTTCGGGGCGTCAAGAAGGACATGCTCCTCAAGCAGCGGAGTCTGCTCCTGCAGACGATGACAGTAAGTGAGGAGTGACAGGACGATTGGCTTGCAGGTTGAGGTGTGTTTGGCAAGGTCCCCAGTGTGTCATGAATGAAGCAACGTCAGGCGTTCTGAACGAGCCAGAAAATTATTTTGGGCAGTGGAGATAGTTTTGTAATATCACTAACATTCCGTCTAGCCTAGTTATCTCCAATCTATAGGGAGATGGAAAATTTCCATGTATTTTTACATAAAGGGGGTAGAATAACTGGATTTGATTTTTTTTCAGGGGAGGAAAATAAAGTCCCGATATCAAGGAGCCTTTTATTGGATTTAGATTGATCAAAATTTACCAGTACATATGCGAGGCACAGGAACAGGGTCATTTAAACTTGTGAGACTCGATTATGATAATGAAAGACGAAAAAAAAGTCTTCTCGAATAATACATTTTTAAACAATCTTCCTCACTTTTGTGGCGCTTAAGACATATAAAATGTAAATATTACGTAATTTTCACGTTGAAATTGACAAAAATGTAATTCCTTGTTGTCAAAGTTACCAAGTTCTGGACACAAAATAAATGTTCCAAGTAAACTGGAAAACTTCTTAATTTCGAGAGTCCAATTACATTGTAAAAACTGAAATATATGAAGATGTTACTCTCCAATAATTACTTTTGACCCCTGAGACATTTCACGTAATGTTCGACCAGCAACTAAAACGTTTTGTTTTCGTTCACGCCAGGAATTTCTGACGTTCTCTATTGGCATCGTTACAAGTGAACCTGTCCCTTCCGGGTAGAACTTTTCTTGAGGACCAGATTCGTTCTTCTTTCTTCCGTAGTCTATTTTCTTATTCTTTCTGTTTCTTTAGTGATATTTTCTCATTGATCGTCAAGACGTGTGTCCGACAAGACGTTTATCGTTATGAAAGGGCAGCAAGTAACGCGTTATGTGATATGGCAGGTAATGTTGCGTTGACTTTTATATTATCTTTCCTTCTCTCCTTTTTCTTGTGAATGATATAACGTAGAATTGAAGATTATAAAATATTAATCTCCATTGAAAATCTTATCGTATTACTCTAGATATAAAAGAGCATGCCCCCTTCGTTACGAACAAGAGAAATTCCCGTTCCGTTATCCATATACAGCAGCATAACGTCTTTACACAATTAGATTTCCCGTATACATTAAAATATAAATAACCGTTATGTCCACAATTTGGGTAATTTTGTATTTGCTGTAATTAAAAAGTACACGCTGAGAAGAAAGAATAACACACAATTGTAATTGTGATTGTGAGAGTCGCATATAAATTACAACAAACGTTTTTTGAAGCATGCGGGAAAGTTGTGATATGTCACGAGAGGCCAGAGTTTTTCTAAGGTTCCATTAAACATCAACGAAACGAACTTGGGGAAGAGGAAAAATTTGTTGCGGTGCAGGACGAAATGTGGATAAAAAATATATTTTAAATGAAAGGTAACTAGCACATGGCTAAAAGCAAGATTACATTCTCTGCAGCTCCTTCTTTTGGAGAAGGAAGATATTTTGAGATACATTTTTGCGAGATATTTGGCGAGGAATGTTAAGTGAAATATACAATTTTCTGGCTCATAAAACTTAGCGAATTAAAATATAAATGTAGAATTGAAATCTGTGTACAAATTAAATATTACAAGAATAATCACGTTAATATAGAAAATTCTGAAATGTTCTACGTGTTTAGAACATTACATTACATCGTCAGTCAGAATGCAAATTCATCTTGAACAGAGAGAATTTAGTTAGAACATTGGTGACTTAAAATTAATACCTTAATATACATTTTCTGTGTTGTTAAAAGTACACTAAACTTCAAAAATTTGTACTAGATTTACTCACGATTCATCCCAACTTTAACAAATTGTGGACTTCGTAATGAATGTATTAAACGTTATATTAAAAGTTATGAAAAGACTAAACAAACAATCCTTTATTAACTCTGTATTTTAGATGGTGCGGGTAAAGGCTCCATTTCTATACTATTAATGTCTTATACCCATAATCTTTCATGTTTGAATATTGTACTTAATTACAGACATCAGCTAAAGCTTCTCCCCAGAAAATCCCGGTTAATATCGTGATATCTTTATTTTTGGTAGTTGCAAAAAGTAAATTGTGTAATGAGACGTTGTTCAGAACATAAATATATATCAACAATGTCCAAACCGCGTTGAAATGAAAATATTTTAACATATAGTAACACTTTTGCGAAATGTTACGTATAAACGACTCCAATCATTTTACTCATTACCGCGTCCAATGCAACGGCCACTTGACGAGATCGCCGTGTTTGTGACCGAATCGCTGCCCGCGCCTCTGCCAACTGAGCTCTCTAATGTGACTCCGGGCCTGACTGACGTTTTTTACTAGGCTGTCCGGGTGACGCCGCATCCATGGCGAAGGTGCCGACGTTTCGGTCGCCATTCTGCGACCTTCCTCAGGGCGTATTGCGAGGAAGGTCGCAGAATGGCGAACGAAAGGTCGGCACCTTCGCCATGGACGCGGCGTCACCCGGACAGCCTAGTAAATACTGACTCCGGCCGCGGAAGCCTACGCTCTCACTGACTGACGTTCCTTTGCGTCCCGGCAGATTGAGGAGCTGTACCTGGAGGTGCTGTACGAGATCCTGCACATCGTCGGGTGCGACGCCAGCGCCGCCGAGGAGCGGGCGGCGCTCTTCACCTACCTGCAGGAGGCCTTCAAGCTCGACGACGACCGCCACAACGAGCTGCTGGAGAGGGCCAAGGCGAAGGAGGTGAGGCTCGCGGCTTCATCATTTGTTCTAGTGCGCACTTTTAAGCTCTGAATTATACGTTATGTTATCTTATCCAATCATCTGTGCATGTTGTTTACTTAACAGTTCAGAAGTCGATAACGTGGCTCATTATTACACACTATTTAATAAAGTTTTTTTTTTACAGTAGATCAAACGGATCATTAGTGCTTTTGAAGTAGTAAAGGCTACTGCCGGATTCAAATTATTACCAATATTCATCGAGGCTTAGAAAATACGTCAAAATGTTACAAAGGTGATCGGATAAAATGAAAGGTTATGTATTACACGTCGCATCTTAGTAATAAACACTCGCGGGCTTGTAAATAATCAACTAACTAGAACATAGCGGCCTCTTTTAGCCATTTGAAAAATGAATAATATGTATAAAGAAATCCATTATTATGGAAGAAAGTGTTACTTCTCGAGCGAGAAGAAGTCAACGAAGTATTTTTCTCGAATAACATCATTGGATGTTATTCAATACTTGTTTTATTCAAAGGGTAAATAAAGTTAATAGTTAATAGTATGTTGGATAAATTGTCTTTTATTGCCTGAGGGTTTTGAACATTTTAAAACTACTTTCTTGACGGGAACTAATCTCGTAGGTGCTTTTTGCTAAGGCGGTGGGAACTACAGTATCTAATCTGTCATCTAACTCGGCAATTTAAAAAAAAATATAAAATTGGACATTTAAAAAAATGTAATTAAACAAGTGGAATATAACCAAATTGTTCCCTCGTGGCTCCTCTAGTATTATCTTCCGCTCACAGATAAAGTATCTCTTTATTCCTGTCTTGTAAAATAAATGTACATTTTCATTAGTTTCAAGAAGTGGCAATTTCGAAATGTACTGTATTCCGTACCTGCAGTGGCCTCAAAATAAATATTACAGACCTCTGGGGCATGTAGAGGGATCAAAGATGAGAGCGCATTGCCAATGAGCATGCAGTGGAAGATTGTATGTAATCTGATAGGCCGACCTACATTCCCGAGGTGGCTAAGAGCATGTACCGACTGCGCTTCGGTCCGAAGGGTCGCGAGTCCGAGTCCCGCCTTGGGCATGGTTGTTCGTCCCTTGTCACTCGTGTATGTGTTGTCGCGGAGGGCCTCGCGGTCTGTGACCCCAGGTCAGAGGAGTCCGCATGTGTGTTGGTGTCTAATGTATGGTCGAGAATGCGTCCCGTTGGGACGTAAGGGGTAACCGGCTGTCGGTAGGAAAAATCCCTAAAGCAAGGGTGTCCAACATGCGACACCCCCTAGGGCCACACAAAGACCTTTAATTGGGTTGCAAGCCATATTTTAATTTTCGAGCGATCCACATATGACCTTCCTATTGTTGATTTCGGCTCTTCATGCGGATGCTCTGAAATGGAAGAGGCGGAATGATGGTATCAGGCCGCAGTGTGCAGCAAAACACATTGGAATGATTTTCAATTTCTGAATTACTATAAAAAATCTTAAATCTAAACTCGAACCTATTTTGCATTAAGGGGTGTTGACTTCCAGAGGGCACGTGTGCTAGGCGCGCTTTGTTCTCGCTCGATATGCGTGCAAGGGTCTTTAACTTTTCATTAAAAACCTTTCGAGGACCACGATAAATGGCATCGCCGGCTACCAGTTGGACAACCCTGCCCTAGGGGAGAGAGAAATAGTTACAAAATTGTGTGATATTTGCCCCTAATTATTAGGCAACCTAGAAATGCATGAGTGTTCGGCGGGTCACATTCTGATGCAGTTAGGTATTTCGTGACCTGCCGTACACTTGTGCACGCGGGATTGCATAACAATTAGGGGCAAACGTATACGCTCTGTACCCGATCATATCAAATTAGTTTCCTTGCTCCCGGATTTGATCATCGCACATCTTATGAATAGTTCGAATTTGAAGGCTAATCGTTAATACCACGTGTTGTGAAAAAACTAACGGAGAATTAAATTAATTTATTCCACGAAAGAGAAAATTATGATAAATATTTTAAAAAAAATATATTTTAGACATTTTTTTTTCGTTAATCGGCGGACTAGGACCACGCAAGCAAGCATCCTGCATATACCGTGGCTCAGTTTTTATTTATTATCGCGGTAGCAGGTGCTTGCAACAATTCTTAGGGGGGACTAGCATTTAGCTGGATCCGATTTTTATCCCCCATGGTTGTTAGCCCGGGGGTATGGAAGATGAGAGATGATAGGAATGGATTAGGAGGCGATAAGTGATCGTGGACATTTGGAACCATCCCAGCATTCGCCTTTATGACCGAGGGAAACCACGAAAACCCCGGTCAGGATGGCCGGCCCGGGAATCGAACCCGGACCTCCCGATTACGAAGTCAGTGCGCTACGCACTGAGCCACTTCGCTCGGTATTTCGTTCTTTATATTGTTCACAGAAATGCGAAAGTTCCGCGCGCCACAACACACAAGAGGCGTGAACTGCATGGGCGAATTTTCGTAGTTCTACAAGGCAGTTGCTTTCTGGCCACGAATAATTTGATCCACTTATGGTTTTATACTTCATTTTTTCAACTCTCGTCATTCAGGTTTTATTAGACAATGCGTGCCATTTTAGAATCTACTGTATAAATAAGGTATCGTTATGCCCTACACGGAGGTCACTTGTGTACTTTCGAGCTGTACACATAAATGAAACACAAAGTTGAAAGTTTGGACATGGAGCTTAGAATCAGGATAGGTTGAAACTTATTACGCACAGCTTAATATGCGCTTGTAAACTTTTTATCCATTTGACTTCTAAAGTGATCTGAGCAGATTGGCGGTTGCTGCCGAATGGAAGATCCTTTCTATTTAGTCGGAATTCGTCCAACCAGCTAGCTTCTCACAGAAGTCTGAGCTACAAGAACAGTTTTTATATCGATCTCAGAAGACCAGTTAAATTGTAGTGAAAATGCAATAATTAAAATGCAAACAATACTTACAACGCAAGGAGCTTACAGTAAAGCGAGCTTACCTTATGTGATAGAAATGCTTAATAAATTTGGTCCATTACGTATAGTGTAGTGTAGTGTAGTGTCAAGCGCTGAAATGAAATTTTCTAAAACTGCTCCCGATAAGAGTAGAAAGAGAAATTCCTGGCCCCCAAACTCCCCAAGACCGGGAAAGGCCCAGAATATTTTATTTCATAATTAATTGTTATTACTAGTTCTACAAGAATCGTATTTGGAACATTACACCAATTTTTCTGGTATCATGTCCCAATGTCGCACCTCTCCCTTCAGTTTAGTGGAGAAGTTTACTAGGTCCGCGAGATGTATAGTCAGCGAGAGGAATAAATTTTATAAGTTGTTTTAGAAAGTTTCTGTTAGTGCTATAATCGTAATTGTGAAGAAAATATTTTGCGATATTACTTCAATACTCGCATCCTTGGTTTTTCTTTGCTTATTTTACGGATCACAAAACTCCATCAATAAACGTTTCAATTAGGAAATTGTTACCCATTAAAACTTACACTAGACTTAAGGGTAAGGTCGGCGCGAATGCAACTTCTACCGAAGAAAAGTTCGCTTCCGAATTGTTGACTCTCTTTTGCCGAATGGTAATGGCTATACTGTGCTTGACTGCACCACACATCCGACTTCAAAATTATAACGTACTACATGCGATATAATGCGACATACGTTATGTAATGTAGGTGGAAATATTAGATTTGTTTGATGTGATATGAGAAAGATCGTTGTAAAAGAAGCTTAATTTTAATTGAATTAATGAGGTTATGTTTATGTTTGGTCGAAACTATCAGCAGCACATTTCGCCCATTTCATGGGAGGTTTTGTGTCATAATTTTTTTCTGATGGATAAGGTGTCGTACCTTGATCGAAGGTCTTCTAATGGGCACAAAGTTCATAAACTAACAAAACGAAGTTTGTCTTTGTTGACGTTAACTAGCTCACTTCGGTCGGATAGTTAAAGTTCATTTAATATTGTCGTGGCGATTTGGAACTTCGGTCGTGTTCGCCACAACTTTCGGCTGCAGAGCAACGGGCACCAATAGTTGTTCAAAATATTCGGTCGTCAATGGGTGCGAACGCCCGAACGCGAATCCAGCTGAGAACGGATCCACTCTCATCGCACTTGCTATTGCATTCATTCGACCGAGAACTTGCATATTTAGTTCTTCGCAAGCTACGCAAAAATATCCATATTTTAATCACCCTATCCTAATTCTCTGTAATATCGCCGTCGATGATTTGTATCTATACATTTGAAGTTTGGGCTGAAACTCGCGAAGAGTAACTTGTCTTAGAGTTGGCGTGAACTGTAATGCGATGCCTACCACGATGACTACCTGCGATGCTACTACTTTGACCTCGTATATACGGGCCAGAGCCAAATTCCAGTTTTTCTAAATAGAATTTGTAATGAGAAAAATGTTAGACTTTTTACGCGAACCGACAACTTTCCCTTGTTTTAATTTCGTTTCTTCAAAATTGATATCCAGTTATCTGTCTTTTACCTGTATCTCCTCATCTGCTGACATGAATCTAGTGTTTCAACATTCCCGAGCAATAAACTATAGAACGGGATCTTCAATATCTCTTTATTTCGTCCCAATCATAAAATGGTCATGAACAATATCCTGTTCATTTTATCCTTTTCGAGAAAGTTCAAATTTATAAGGCCAATGTTTTGCCTTTTCTTTCAACCTCTCATAGGAAGGAAATATTCCGTTTTTAATATGAGGAAAATAAGAAAGTAAAATCTTGGGAATACCCATTTTTAATCCCAAATCCTCTATATTTGGCTGATGGAAAAATCACACCTTGAAAGGTGACTTAGTTCAGCTTTCTAAGACGAATATTTTATTTACGCTTTTTTCAGTGGGAATAACTGTAAGCCAATGAATAAATTGCTGCGAATAATTCCTCTACCGATCTGTGGCGAGATGATGTAATCTCGTGTTGCGTGCTTTCTACTATGTAATCTTAATTACTTTACCATAAGTATTACAGAAGAGTATTTACAGATTTTAAAGATTCACTTACAGAATAAAAATTATTTTTCATCATTTTTTTCTTCGCACCTAGTGTTCTAAATGTAGCAGCTATACATTCCAAGGCTGTGAAATGTATTGATTTGGGGATGGCAACTTCAAGAAACGTATTCATGTATATCTATTTATATTACACGACCCATTTTTAAAACCATAAATATATCGTGACAAAATGTATCAATGATTCATTTTAACAAACCCCTCCTATCGAAAACTAAAATTCTCTCATGTGGTTGCTTTTAATTTGAAAAACATAGCATTTACACTTAATGACCAGAGCTTTCCTTTTTATTAAGTTTTAAACAATCTGTAAAGAATTTTGAACGAAATAAAACCTGTTCGTAACAATCCACGGTATCTTACCGATTTCGACGAACAACAAGTTTAGAGAACTGCTTTGTACTTTTGAATTGCTAATAGGATTAATCAATTCCCATAGTTTTCTAACTATATCTTCTCTCACATCTTAAGGATTTATTTATCTCACCATCGCTACGGAAAAATAATTAACGAGTCCCGGAAGAGGCTGAAAGACAACGCCAAGAACGTTTGGGTCTTCGCGACAGGTCGTCGAGGCTGAGGGTAACATATTATAATCAGCCACTGAAATTAAGTGAATTTCATCTGAAATTCAATTTATCTTGAGTGAATGTTCTTGTCATTTTGATATTAAAATATTAAAAATGTTTTAGTCCAAGTTTAGTCCAAGTGTCATTCGCATTTGGAATTTTCCTAAGAAAACTTTGTTTTCCTACAAAACATAAAAGTTTTTATTTTTAAGAAGACCACCCTTAATAGATAATACTTAAATTTGCGGGTACTTTGTTTTTCAACCAACAATAAAATGCCATTTTATTTACAGGTCATACGTATTTTCGGATTTAAAAAAAATAACAAACTGCCAACAATTTGAACAGTGACATTTTTAATTTCGTTTATTTGTTGCAGGCACCTAACATTCTATTGAACGTAGAGGTGATAGAAGCAAAGGAATTGAAGTCAAAAGATGCAAATGGTAATTATAAATGTAGATTATCTTCATTCTTGGTTAAGTTTGCATATGAAAAGCGTATTATAATTTTTCCGTATTAATATTTCTCAAAATATTTTTGTTACAGGTCTTAGTGATCCATTTTGTACATTATATTTAACTTCGGCAAACACACATCGCTATAATACTTCCGTGAAATCGGGAACCTTATGTCCAACATGGGAAGAACACTTCTCTTTGTAAGTATTTGTGTAAGTTTAAAATATAATTCTCAATTCATATTATGTTATTATAATCCAAATACTAATGAATGTACTGTCCCTCTTCAGGCCTGTTGAAAATCCTTCCGAAGATGTCCTTTGCGTCGAAGTATGGTAAGTAAAAAAAATCGTTGTTATAATTCATTCAAGTCCAGATGCAGAGTTGTTTTTCAGTATATAAATACTCATTATTTTAAGCAATTCGAATCACAAATTAAATTCTATTGTGCATTCTATTAATATGTTATTGATGAAAAGGGTTTTTAAAAAAATTACAACAAACGATTTTATCCAATATGGAAAGAAAAGATAAAGAAAAATATTCAAGGAAAACCGTTTTTCTCTTGTTTCTCATAACTAGCCATTTTATCTTTGTCGAATTTACTGGTAATACTATACTTTACAAAGAGTCGAACAAACCGCATTGTATTCAGTACGTAATTTTCTTCGAATTGTTTCACCTTTCGCAATCTCTATAAAAGTGAGATGTGCGTTCGTTTGTTTCAGGGATTTCGACCCGGCAGAAACGGTTCGCGAGAAAATGATGAAGATCGGCGGAGTAAAAGGAGTCAAGGGCCTGAGGAAGCTCATGAAGGAGATAGCAGTAACCGCCTCCACGGGAAAACACGACAATGAATTCGTCGGAAGCGCCCTTTTACCTCTCAGGGTAAGAATGGGACTAGGCTCTCTGCTACCGGCCCGTTTCCTGGAGCCTGGGATTCCCTACTCATTTTACCCGTCCATGACTAACTTTAGGTTTGATTTGATAGTACTGCCGACTAAATAACAAATTACCTCCCCCGACACAGAAACACACACACACACGCGCGCACACACGCGCGCGCACACACACACACTCACACTCACACTTACACTCACACTCACACTTATACTCACACTCACACTTATACTCACACTCACACTTATACTCACACTCACACTTATACTCACACTCACACTTATACTCACACTCACACTCACACTTATACTCACACTCACACTCACACTTATACTCACACTCACACTTATACTCACACTCACACTCACACTTATACTCACACTCACACTTATACTCACACTTATACTTACACTCACACTTATACTTACACTCACACTTATACTTACACTCACACTTACATTCACACTTTCTCTCACACTCTTAAATGGCTTTGAATGAGAGTTAAATATAATTTTATAATCAAATACAGACGAAGTCTATATTTAAAGGAATTATTCGGTGTAGGGGGCCACGTCTTAGCTATTTTGCCCACAATTCGGTTTCCTGTGCATTTACAACTGCAGAAGGTCGCAATACGACGCCAGGGACATTGGCAAGAATGCCTAGGACGCGGTGATTCCTTCAAGAGTTCATTGACTCGACCTCGGAATCCTTGTCTTCTTTTAATATTTTAAATTTAATGCTCTAAAGCAGCAATTGTAAAGCAACCCAAATTTCAAAGATATGTAATACTAAAGTATTAATAAGAACACTAATAAGTTCAGGTGTGAACATAAGGCTTAGAAACGAATACAATTACTCGTAGGTAGACCCTCCCTTTAGGCAGTTTCTTGTTGCGCGCCTGTGTTCTGCCTTCTTTCAGAGCAGAAGGACTTCCCCGTCTGTGCTACACTTACGGTCCGATTAAAATAAGCATGTGATTGACATTTCCGTAAAACATTCGATAGCAGGGACCACCAGGAGGGGCTTATTCCAAGTTAGGGGGCCGCGATGGATGATTATACGTTTTACAAGCGTCAAGCCGGGTGGATTTAGCTCCGGGCCAGCACTGCCGCTCCTTCTGCAGCGACTCTGACCTCTGGAGGTCCTAGCGTTCGAGACCTGACGGTGGCGGATTTTGGACACTAGCTTCATAGCAAAATTGAATTCAGCCTCTTATCTGGAGAAGAATTATCGGGCCCGTTGCTCTGATCTCTAGTTTTTTTTTCCCGGTCAGTACCAGGCGATTGCGGAAGCAGCACCTTAACAAACGAGCCTCGTGTCGCGCTGAATCTTTCCTTCCTCTTCCTATCCTCTCCTACGCTCACCTATGTGCTTTACACTGCCACACATGTCGGGAGCTTAGGGCATGTTGGGGTAATGTCACGCTGGTGGAGATACCTAGAGAGAGAAATCCTTCGCAAGGTGACGTGCAGGTCGGCGCCGAATCTCACCAAGCAGGGGGGAGAAACACTGCCACCTTCCGGGGTAGAACATTCACTACACAAGTGGGAATAATGACAATCACCAAAAAATATCCATTGCACAGTATTAAGTTAACCGTTACTTCTGACTTCTCTCTGATTAAAAGTCTTTATCGCGTCAATTTCATAAAATTTCTCCGATTAATTGATCGAGACGACCTTGTCTTTTCATTCATGACAAGTACTGATGAGCCTGGTTGTATCATTTTTGCATGTATTAGCTGAGAATTCATTGCTGCCCCAGATACTAGATCCCTCCCTTCGTCCCTTCCTTGTCGCCAAGATTCTTCTTCTTTTTATTTTTATTTTACTCATTCTTTCAGAATATTCCCGCTCCCGGCCAAACAGTATGGTGCACACTGGAAAGAAAAGGCAAAGCAAAGAAACAGGGATTGGTAAAACTGAAGCTGGCCTTCAGCTCGGAAAAAAATTCACAAGTAGCATTTCAAGAGCATAGACATCTTCTGCGGCTACTGCTTTTACATCATCTTGAGACTTCAAAGGTAAGATTGGGTGAACTCAAGCATGTGACTGATGCATTAAACCATATGTAAACATGTGTCCTAAATTTCAAATACTGAAATTAAATAAACACAAATTAAATCTGTTGATGTTTTTCAAACAGCTGACACCTCTTGTTTATTGTAATATTTGAAAAAGCCTTTTTCTTTCAGCTGGATATCCTACTCTTTTTGATTCAACTGAAAAAGAAATCAAAAAGCACTGGTACTGATGTGATTGATGGCAAAGTGTTTTCCAAAAAAAGAGTTAGGTGATGTAAATTCATTGTAGTGGGTGTTGACACTTGGGTTTCGGCATTAGTAGTAGTATTATTTACGTCAAAGGTGGCTCACCAATTCGATTGCTGCTCTTAAAACTCACATAGCTACCAACCCTCTTCTTTTTTGTTTCTCTTCCTATTACATACATTCCATTAAGTATTACACTAATACCTGTCCCCTGACATATGTATCTCCTTGTTGGGTTCATTCAAAAATACTTTTGCTTTTAAGAGTGTTTCCAAAATGGTGTCTTAAAGAAATGAAGACGTGAAGGGGGCTGTTGAAATACGATTGTTTTCTCAATATTTTTCATATTATTAGTTTTCTTACATTGGTTTATCTTACAGTGCAACGGAAAAATTTTGTAAAATACAAATTGAACTTTGTTTTGCAATATTTATAGTGTTATTGATGATAATAAACTCAAAATGAAGGTCCAAATAAATTTTAAAAAATGTGGATTCTCAATTTCAAATAAACTGAGCACCAAGACATAAAAATGAATGTCCACGTATTATTTGACTAATTTAACATTTATCAAATATTTAAAAAAATTAATAGCAAACTTTTAAATACAGAATACATTAGATCAGCAATGATTTACTGATATAAACACCTATTTTATAAAATTTTCTTTGCTCCTGAGCCCATTAGGAATGCGACCTCCTAAGAAACTTCTTATTTTATTTGCAAGTAAATCTGACAATGGATTTGGGTTGGGTTTGAAATGGGTTAACTCTTCAACCTGATCTAAATCCATGAGCCACTGCTGATTTTGTAATTGTGTAGTTGAATGGTTGATGGTTGAAATTTGAGAGGCTAGTTAAAATTTAAAATGATAGAAAAAAGTTGCCCCATTTATCTATTGCATTTAATTTTTGAATAATTGATTTGGGTATAAGTTACTGGTGGGGGTAGTAAGGTAGTACATAGTTCTTTGGTAGAATTCTGTAGATATCAAATCAGTACTTCTTGTCAGTAGCTATTTATTTTCTATTGAAATTATTCTACTTCCTCCAGGTGGAACCATATCACTGGCAAGGAAACTTCTCATCAGCTGCTCAAACAATTTTAACCCAACATCTTGTGCAGTGTGGTCTCTCACAGACTGAAATCATATTAGCAAAATGGGTTGAATATTCCAGTGTTCATCTAGATCATCATTTAAGCTTCAAAGTATTTCCTATTTTATTAGAAAATCTATTGAAGCCACTTAATAATAAACTGTTATGCGATGAGAATGTAAGTATACTAATCACAGAACCAAAAGAAAAAAGCAATTTTATCATGTTAAAAATATCAAATAAAAATAAATAATTTAAAAAATTTTGCTTCAAACAGTTAAATGAACTTTTATTGGTTTTGAGCATTTTCAATACAGATGAGTTAATTAATATTTTTGCTTTGAAAGAAGTGAAAATTTTATAATTGAAATCTAGTTATAATCTATATTTATATTTTGTTAAAGGAAAAACTGTTTTGGGAATCTACTAAGAAAATGATGCCATCTTGTCTCAATGCCATAAGGAAAATTCGTAAATTAACACCCAGTGATAAGAATACCATTAATCAATTGACATCCTTACTGAGGTAAGAATTTCCAAATGTTAGTATTAAAATCCTTAGTTGTCTTAGAATATCACTTTTTTTAACAACAATAAACACCTTATCTACGACACATGACTGAATTTCCTTTAAAAACCAAATATTACGTTACTGCAATTTATGGCTTTATCAAGTCAAATTAATAAAAAATAATATGAAGTAGTCTATCTTTTGAATATGTCTAAGAATTGTTAGTTCTGACTGATACAAAAACAGGATAGTGTTTCAATTGTGATTGATTATTAAGAGAAGTGTAAAATAGTGTGAAGAAGAAGAAGAAGGAGAAGAAGAAAAAAAATATTTGTATTTATAATCAAGCCTAATAAGCTGTATATAATAAATGATGATGATGAAATTATTTAGAAATTAATAATCAGCAGATGGAATCCATTTTGAAAAGAAATTTTCAGTAATTGAAGCCTGCAAATACAATATTTCATTGTTTTACAGTGTTCTCTCTAAGCTGAGGTGCTTGACCCCACCAGAAGATTTTGAATTATTTCCTACTGCTCTGTATGGATGGTTACCTCCAGATGAAGATAGTGCTAATTGTGATATTGACACTATTACAAGACATGCAATTGTTCAGGGAGCACAAGACTGGCAAGTTCAAATTCATAGATTTTTTTAATGATGAAATTGTTGATGTTCTTTGAAACAAGTAATGTAACATTTGTCTAAAATGAGAGGGAGCAGCAATAATGAAGAATTATTATTTTCTGTTTCTACAGGTATGATCACATCATTGAAAATAATATAATCAGTGATAGTGAATCATCAGAAGAAACCCGTTTAAATCATTTAATTAAAATAGTACAACTTGTCCGTGCAGATCTTCAGAAAGCAACTGAATTTCATGATAAAATTTTTCAGGAGTAAGTATTTATATGTACATATCTAATTGAAACCCTTTGATTCAAATTTGATTTGCTATTTAACTTGATATTTAATTAATATTTTGTACTTATTTCAGATCTATGCAGATCCCTTATGCACAAATTTTGTATTCTATTTATGAAGTAAAAGTAAGTACAGTACTCAGTAAAACAGATTAATATTTGTGATTTGTTCTAGAGTAATGCTAAGAAATGTCTAAAATTAAATTCCTAAAGTTAAAATTAAAATAAATTCCCTGCTCATCCAGGGGCCTTTGCCCTTAATGTGAACCTTGAAATTTACATAATAGATTGAGAATCATTGTACAAAACTCTAGATCTTTGATCGATTATGGTGTTACTTGAATTGCATTTTGAAATATTCTAATCAATTGAAATACTTATTGAAGCGAAATGTTTGTATTGAAAATTAAAAAAGAAATCTATTGTTCATTCATTGAATAAATTTTCATAAAACTCTCCATTCTAGATCTTATGTTAAACTTTTTAAACAGGTATCTGAACTGGTAGAGCCTGTTGTTGAAGATGTTTGTAGGAGTTTAAAACCTCTGAAGTTCACAAGTGAGATTTCATCAGAAGTAAATGAAAATGATCCCCTAACAATGGGCACAAAGTTATTTGAATTGTACCTGATTCTCCAAAGATTTTCTGTGTAAGTATAAGTAGTAAAAGAACTACTCAAAAGTTGAATTTATCAGAAAATATGTTAAAATGTACAATACAGACTTATATCATTTCTTTTATACCTGTAATTTAGTTTAGGAACAGGATTATCTCCAAGCGATACCACAAAATATAAAATAACTGAATTCCATCGTTGGTTTCACCGAGGTGTAGCACAATGGTTGGATATTGCTTTATGGAAGGCATTGCAAAGGATAAATAAGGCTGTTGAACTAGATGAACTAGTTCCTGTGAGCAGTTCTGTTAAATACAGCTCCTCAGCTGTTGATACTCTTGCCATTTTTTATCAGGTAAAATTTATTCATTGAGAAAATATGTATAGTTTGGCTTATTAACAATTACATTTATTCATACTCAAATAAATTTCTATAATGTTTACTCTCATTTTTTTCCAGATAAAAATATTCTGGCAGCAGCTTTCATGGCCTGATGTCGAGGGATCTTACACATTCGTTGCCAAAATCATTGATGTAAGTGTATACTTTTAAGAATACATCAAATAAGATTTTTATCACTTAAAAAAATGCTTAGCTTATTTTTTTGCCTTTAGGATATTTGTAGGTGTTCAGTGTTTTATGCGGACAAAATGAGTGAGCGAGTTGAGGGTTTGGGAGAAAGTGAAAATGTTTTTGAAAAGCGATTTGAAGTAACCAAGGAAGTAAGTAGTCATAAAACATAAATGCACATGAATTAACATGCATAATAAGCAGTTCATTAATGTTCATCATTATTCTCAGTGGTGTCTTGCAATTAATAACATAGACTACGTACGGCAATCAATTTTACCATTTGTTGGTGAACTTGGAATGGATGATATTGTCAATGAACTTGCCAACTTTCGAAGCAGTACAGCAGCAGAGCACTGTAGGCAAACCCTTCAACTAGTCATAGATAATACGGTAGAAACTGTTGGCAATAAGATTGTGGATTTGCTAGAAACTGTGGCTCAAAAGGTAAATATCAGTTTTTCTTTTCTTCAAAATATATTCATTGTTTGAGTAAAAGAAATTGACTCAGAAGTTAAACATAATTTCTAAGGTACCTTCAGATTTTTCCAATACAAAATAGAAGTAATGAAACAATTTTGAAAGTAACATAATTTTTACAAAAAGTACTATGCACAATTAGTTCTGACAGGTAATCCATAACACCATAAAAGTGTTGAATACTTGAAAGCTGATTATATAGTTAAATGCACTAAAGATTACATCATAAACTACCAATTGTCAGGAGTAAACTGAAGCTTTTTGTACGCGCTCTAAATCACTTTATTCTTGCAGATGACACCAGCTATTAACAGATTTTTATTGGAAGGGGCAGAACTACTGCATCAAGACAATAATCATGTTGATAGATTGATGAAATATTTGGATGATAATTTGATTATCCTACATTCAGACCTCAATTCTGAAAACTTTGGACGAATTTTATCTTTAATTTGGGAAAATCTATCAAAAATACTTTGCAAAGCTGTAGAAAATAGTCTTGAGGTATTTATTATTATTATTATTATTATTATTATTATTATTATTATTATTATTATTATTATTATTATTATTATTATTATTATTATTTATTATCATCATCATCATGATCATCATCATCTGGATTATTTTGATCTGATGATCATTAGCATTATTGCAAAGATGATTTTTTTATGACTTTGTGACCTATTGCAGCAAAGGAGACCACCATCGTACTTCACAAATCTGCAAGAAACGCTGAAGATTCTTGTGGGTTTCTTTCGACAAGGGGAGGAGCATAGCAGTGCATGCAATACTGAAGCACTTCACGAGATTGAAGATCTTCTGTCTCTTCATAGTATGGAGACCTGGCAGCTTATTCATAGATTCCATTTAGAAAGACTTGCAGAGCAGAAGGCAATGGAAACCGCATGTTGGGGTCTAATCACAATAAAAGCCCAATTTGTTGAAGATTTATTAAGGATACAAATTCTCAATGCACGTAACTTACATCCCAAAGATTCCAATGGTAAATTGTAATTTGGATATGTTTTAAAAAATGGGAAGTACTATATGCAACAGACCAACATCATTAAAATCTTATTATTTGTTTACAGGTTCATGTGATCCTTATGTTAAAGTATATTTATTACCTACAGAAAAATTTATTGGAGCACCAAAACCAAGAACTAAAACGCACAAGAAAAATTTATTTCCTCTCTTTGATGAAACATTTACTCTGTAAGTGCTAGTAGTCAGTTTTCATAACTTGTATTAAGTCCTAATATGCTTATATTTGAATAGTAATAAAGTACCCATTTTCAACAGTGCATTAACAAATAATCAAAGGCAAGTAGAGGATGGAATGATTTTATTTACAATTAAAGATCAAGATTTCCTTAGTAACGAGTTCGTTGCTGAAGCGTACATTCCCTTTGCTGATATACCACAGACTGAAATGACGACAGGCCTTGAAGAATTGGAACAGATTCACTTAAAACTCAACAAACCAAAGAATCTCAGTAAGAAAATTATATTTTTTAAGTTTATCTTCTTCAGTATAAAGTGTTTTGTGCGAGAAAATTAAATCACTTCAGTTTTTATAATGAAAACTTGAGTAACATAAAAAGTTTAAAAATAACATAAAGAGTTTAAAAATAACAACTACTTTTGTTCCAGATTCACGCATTTCCAAAGCATTGGATCATAGGCAGGGAGACAGACTTGCAAAAGACTTCATGAAGAAACAAAGATCAAAAGTTTCCCATTAGATACTATTGTCAATAGTATACTGAGTGCTTGAAATACAGCATCTATGTAATTTATTATGTCTGGCTTGAGAGCAAGATTGCATATTTTTAATATGTCTATATTAAATTATTGGGATGATATATTCTGTGTAAATATTCTTTTTTCATTGTGATCTTTTCTTTATAAATGTTACATATTTGTAGATATATTGTTCGTAATAAATTTTTTTGTATAAAAATTAAGATGTTTTTGGAGGTATTATTAAAAAAATCATTTTATTATTCATACTTCATATTTTGTATTATGATAACACTATTAGATCCATTGTTATTTTTTTCTTTTTTAAAAATGTAAAAATTAGTGACGAGTGTCAATTCTCTAGCAAGTACTCCAGATACTCGGCAGTATTGTGTACCTTCTACTTAGAAAATGAGGCCACATGAAAAATTTTCACTTTCCATGTTTGAACATTTACCTACTATCAAAGAAAGTGTCCTCGTAATACAGCACAACGAGAAACAGATAATATATTATTATTGTATGCTGTTATGATAATGACGTGCATTTCCAAAGAATAGAGCGAGATATTTGTTCCGAAAGATGGGTAAGAGAAAGCTCTCTGAGAGCTCGAGGTCGATCGACTGACTGCTTTTGATCTCAAAGACGCTTATTCCTTAGATAACTCACTTAATTGCCAATTTCGACATTTAACGGCGCGTGAAATTGCTTTACGGCCGGACCATCTGTCTGTTCTCCCTTTTCGTCTGCCCATTCTCGTCCTGGCCAACTGCGGACACTCGGAAAGAATTTGGCACCGAATCTTCCGTTCCGGAGCAATCGGATCGATACATTCTCCCGGAAAATTTTATTTTCCCCCTTTTCACAAAAATACAGTGGAACCTCGATAATTCAAATTTGAAAGGAAAAGAATTTGGGGAAAGCGTAAAAAAACACAAAGAAACAAAACACCATAATGTTCTCCTTAAGGTTAGCTATTATTTTTTTTCTAGTTTCGGCTTAAAAATCACGGTGACCCATGGAAAGCGTTTTGTATAATTTTGGAATTTTGTTGTCTGTTTCGAGCAGTCGTAAAGTCCTGCATCTGTGCTAGATCTCGAAGCCATACGCCATCGTGTCGAGACTGCCGTTATTCTAAATTCAATTCGAGTGGCGCAACCAAGGGCGGCGGCGTGGGTGGGGAGTCTCCACGAGCGATCACATCATTCTCCCCTGTTCACATCAACACGTTCGCCTTCAACTATCTCCTTTTTGCCCAGATGTTTCACAAAAGTGTTTCTTGTTTCTCTTTTCTGCGCAGCTCTATTCACTTGCCCTCTACTCTTCGTATTGCCTTTTGCTGTTTATTTAACGTCACGATATACATTGTTTATGCCATTGATTACATTTATTGTTTACTTTTACTTTTTTCTTACCCGGAAAGAACTAAAAACTGTGTCCCAATTTTGCAATAATACTATCTCATTCGTGTAAGAGTATTACACTCGTAGTTCTTATCTGTTACATCCAGATTCACTTGACATTCCGTGTCATTTTCGTTGTAAAAACTAAATATTTCACAGATTTTACAGCTTCCTTGAGGTAGTCGTAAATGACTCATCTCTGGAGGAGCGAGTCTAATCGAGCACTCATTTTTTCCTATTCCGTTGATCCTCGACTTAGCGTCGCTTTACGGCGGATGCGTAGCAATTTCGTTGCTTTAAATAGGTCTTCAAGAGAACGTAAGTATATACTAATTCGAAGTTGAGAGTGAATTTATGCAATACACAGATGTATGAATTAACAATCAAGACAATCCAAGCTTTAACTGTTATTCCTTGCATTCTCTTAAAATTATAGCGCACACATTTGTGATCTTCGTCTCTTTGTTTTCCAACGAGTGACCTTTCAACCTTTGATGGTAACCTTTAAAAGAGTTTACCGAGAGAGTTATCATGACCGACTGCAAAACTAGTAATTTATATAGCATCACTAGTAGCCCATCACTCAAAGCTACTGTTGAACATGAATAGAAGACAGACAACGTACACCGAGTAACAGGAATTATTTGTATACTATTTGTAGCTGTAAATATAATATAGTAATCACGGCTGAAGTTCGGCGTAGTTTTGTAGCCTTGATTTACCTTGTCGATCGCCACTGCTCGTGCCTCTGATTGGCAGTTAGCTCATTCTCCTTTCTCCCAGCATCTGCGTTTGCTGTGAAGCGACTAATTGTCGGTAATTGCAGAACTAGATCCACACCTAAATTATGCGAGCGAGCAGGGCGAGAGGTCGGGTGGACAGGACACAGGGAAGGTCGAATCGATCATGTAGAATGGGTGGAGTTTGGGGAGAGACGAGAAATACATAGCACCGCGTTGCAATATGTAACACCGCGGAGGTCAAAACACATATTTGACGTTCCGAATTGAGTCCAGCTATGATGTTATAAATTAATGGGGACCAACGGAATGAAAAGGTTTCCTATTATGCACACCGGAGCAAACACTATTAAATTAATACAAATTTTGTTTTACCAAATGGCTGACTCGAGTAAACGTTTTGGGTATTAGCAAATATCTGCAGCTGAAGTCATAAGGACATACTTTTTGTTCCTTTTCACAAAAAACAGTGAAACCTCGATAACTCAAATTTGAAAGGAAAAGAGTTAGGGGACAGGCGTAAAAGGACACAAAGAAACAAAACACCATAATGATCTTAAACTAGCAATTGATATATATCGTTTCCGCTTCAAAGGCACGGCCGTTTAAGACGCGACTACCAGGCACCCATCGCAAAGCGCGTTCGTAAACGGCGGTTCGGTCGTGTCAGTGGAATGAGCCCCACCCGACTACCACGCCAACTCCTCTGGCCACAACGACCAACCCAGTGGAAGAGCCAGCGAGCGCCCAAAGAAAACCTGAAAGCTGAAGAACATCGAGACAGATACGAAGAGCCGCCACCTCAACATCAGCGATGCCAGAGACCTAGCGTCCGAGTTGGATGCATGTCCTACACAACGTCCGGAGTCCGGTGGGAACCCACAGCAGCGTTCTGATTAAGGGGGCCAGCACCCCCCACCAGCCGCCAGCTAGGGGCCGAAGAAGAAGAAGAAAAGAACAAGACGACTCTCATATCTTTTCCTCATGAATAGAAGTGGACAGACCACATGAATGAAACCGGTCATTGCACTGAGATTACAATTGCACAGAATTATTGAAAAAAGCTTTGAAGGTTAAAATGTTTTTACTTAGGACTAGGACCGTATTTACTTACAAGCAAAATAAGCAGTTCTTTGTCCCCCGAAAAAATCATAAATTATTAAAAAAGAGATAAAATATGTACGTATCTGTATATTAATTATTAATGGGCTGCTTCATTGTCTAAATAGTGGAATTTACAAATTTTGAAAACATATTATAAAACTATGAGTGTTTTTTTAGTAAGTCTGTTGGATTTTTTCCCCGTAGAGGAGCGCACTCTCATTGTAACTGTAATAATGTAATGCAAATATATTAATGTGGTTAGTCGAAAGAACAAGCCTAATAGGCTGGGTCGCGCCACGAACACAGTCTTTCTTTTCTTTTTTTCTCGCAAATACGAGACCGACTTGGACTACGCGTGCATGAACCCTGCATTTACCGGGGCTCAGAAACATTTTCTCTGTGGCATGGGCATGCCACTTTTTATCAGATCTTATTAGCTGGATCCGATTTTTACCCCCACCCCAGAATTGTTAGCCCTGGGGGTATGAAAGATGAAATGATGATAGTACGGGGTGAGAAGACGACACACACACACATATACACAAACACACACACACACACATACATACATATATATATATATATATATATATATATATATATATATATATATATATATATATATATATATCTTCATGCCTGAGGAACGAATTGAACCCGCGATATTCTGATCCGAGACTGCTATGGCACTCCAGCCTTAGCAATGTTGACCATCTGATCGGCTAAGGCATTTGTTATAATTATAATATAATAATAATAATTATTATTATTATTACTATTATTATTATTATACAATTTTGTGCTTGGGGGCACCTCGGTACCTAGTTCCGCCCTGCTCGCGCCTCTTGCCGCCCGCCAACGTGTCTTGCGCGCCGTTGGCATAAATTGCTCACCTCGTGCTGCGCTCTGATGTGGAGCTGACGAACTAATCCATTGGCAAATTAAGTTGAAAAGGCGAATTTTGGCACGCAAATTGGGCGAAAAAGGGCCGCGGGGGCGGCGGGGACAACAGAGGCGAGTAGGGCTGGCGTGGGCGGCGGGGGCAGCGGGGGCGGCGGGGACCACAGAGGCGAACAGGACTGGCGTGGGCGGTGGGGGCGGAGCGGCGGAGGACGACTAGGCGACGAGGGCGGAGCGGCGGGGATGCAGTGTTGTGCCGGGGCGTGGCGGTGAAGGCGGCGAGGACGTGGCGGCGGAGTGGCGGGGGTGTGGCGGGGGCGGCATATGCGGCGAATGAATGGCAGCGTAGGTGACGTATACGGCGTGGGCGACGGGACGGCTAGGACGCGGGGCGGCAGAGGCAGGGAGGCATGGTTGGAGGGGAGCGCCTAGGGCGTTGGACAGCGGAGGTGGGAAAGCTGGGGGGGGGCGGCTAGGGCGTTGGGTGGCGGAGGCGGGGAGGCAGGGGCATGGTTGGCAGGTGCGGCTAGGTCGTGGGGCGGCAGAGGCGGGGTGGCGGGAAGGCGTGGCTGGCAGGAGCGGCTAGGGCGTTGGGTGGCGGAGACGGGGAGGCAGGGGGCGTGGTCCGCAGGGGCGGCTAGGACGTGGGGCAGAAGAGGCGGGGAGGCGTGGTTGGCGGGGCGGCTAGGGCGTGGGGGGCGGAGGTGGGAAGACTGGGGGGCGGGGCGGCTAGGGCGTTGGGCAGCGGAGGTGGGAAGCCGGGGGGCGGGGGGGGTAGGGCGTTGCATGACCGAGGCGGGGAGGCAGGGGGTGTGGTCGGCAGGGGCGGGTAGGACGTGTGGCGGCAGAGGCGGGGAGGCATGGTTGCCGGGGGCGGCTTGGGCGTTGGGCAGCGCTGGTGGGAAGGCGGAGGTGGGAAGGCGGGGTGGCTAGGGCATGGGGCGGCAGAGGCGGGGAGGCGTGGTTGGAGGGGACTAGGGCGTTGGGCGGGGGGCGGGACGGCTAGGGTGGCGGAGGAGGGGAGGCGGTGAGGCGAGGGCGGCGGCCGGAGAGGTCCCGCGGGCGCGTTCGTCTCCTCGTCTAATTGAGCGCCCGCCCGCTTTCCCCGGGGGTCTCCTGTCTGTGACGCCCGTCGCCGCCGGCAGCGGCCGCCCCCCGCGCCGAGCAAGCGCACGGGGGCTGTTCGCTAAACGGGAGCACTTGATCCATTTACATGACGTTTAGACACATGTGAAGTGCCCTTGGAGAATAAAATGGCTCAGTGAACTCCTTTTGAGTAATGAGTAATTTGAGTAACAACAGCAACAACAATAACAACAACAACAACAACAACAACAACAATAATAATAATAATAATAATAATAATAATAATAATAATAATAATAATAATGAAGTAATACACACAAAAAAATGAAAGTAATGCACAGAGGACATATCACTCTTCACTTGAAAGAATTGGCAAGATATAAATCAACAAAGACTAATTATTTATGGCGCTTAAAAGAGGAAAAATGAAGCGAGAATTAGCAGAAGTCGTAATAGCTAACCAAGAACGAGTAGTAAGAACGCGATGTTATAAAAAAGACGTTTTCAAAATTCCCAGGATGAGAAGTATATTCGTCAGTGACCGGTAGAAACCATTGATTATATTGTCTTAGATTATCCAATTGTGGCAAAGATGGAATTACTGAGAATTCACGAAGGAATATGTACTACTCAGCTACATATGATATTCTAATTTTTATACGGATTACAAATCTCGTAATTCGCTTCTAATCAGTGTTTTCGATTTAGTGTTACTTTAATTTTAAGTGCATTTCAGACACTAATGGTTTTTAATAAAAGTAAAACAAAGAGAATAGTGTATGTGTTTTGAAAAACAAAATGCTTTGACACTACATAATACTTTAAACAAAAATTTATATTTATTTTTCTATTGCGACATTCACTTAAAGAAAGATCCTTTGGATTGTCTCCTCCGTCTGGGAGAAAGTGAAATTCTTATTTCCCGGTAGCTCCTTACGGCATTTGAAACACTTCTTCAAACACTTCCAAGAAGCGTGAAGAAAATGTTAGTCACTATTATTCAGAGTTCACGACGCTCCTGTAAACACTGAGTGTGTCACGGTGTAAACATTTCACAACGAGGAACTGATTGTGCGTTTATTAATATTACGATTTTCAGAATGCAATTCTTTCAGTCAGCTACATTTCTTCTTGTCTCGAGGAAATTTATACAAAGTTAAAATCGATTTTTTGAAGTCAGGTTTTGAAGTAAACATATTCTAGCATTACAGTGTTATCGCTAGGAAGGGAAAAACTGTGATATTCAACGATGTTTACTTGCAAAAAACTTCAGTGTCAAGACAGTATGAAGATAATGACAAATATTGTAATTTCTGAGATTATTGAATTGAGAATGAAAAACTTGAAGATAAATAAAATAGGCATTATCTCTTATGCGTTATGATGCCGCCACCGCAAAAACATTCAGAATCATAACACGAACCATCAAATTAAATGATATCTTAAAACCTATAATAGTTTTGGGCCCCAGTTGGCGCTTTGATGCTCGTGTGCAAGTTAATGGCGAGGATCGGCCCTCACGTAGCCATTGGTTGCGTAGATTAACCTGACCGGAATGTGTTCTAACTTCGCAACCTTGCGTATTTTTTTTTACTTATTTAAGGTCGCTTTTCAACTTCTAAGGTCATATAGCGATAAGTATAACATTGGGGTTAATGGTAACAGTATGCCGACACACACACATCCCGGGCGTGACCGTTCAGGCACGAGGCGGCTTCGACTGTTCATCCTTAGCGACGTCGGCTTTCCAGCCCTGCCCTGCGAATTTTTGTCACTAGCTAGATAGGTGAAATTCAGCAACTACCTGGAGATTTCTTGAAGTTGGCTGCCCTGATCGGTAGTTTTCAGTGGTTTCTCCTATCAATACCTGGCGAATGCCGCAGCAATGCCACGAAGAACGGGGCAAGGAACGCGCGCGATCATTCCTTTCTCATCCTTGTCCCTCTGTACATTTACACTTTCATGTTCTACAATTTCACATACGTCGAGAGATCATTCGGGGATTTGGAGTTAGTCACGGCTGGGCGGTGGCCCTCTGGCAGAGATACCAGGAGGGGAAAACCTCGCAAACCGTAAGTCGTCTCCGGATCTCTTGTTCTAGTAAGGGAGGAATAACGCCACCTCCCGCAATACAACTACACTTACGGGACTAATGACCATAACAGTGGTCGTGCCTGAAAACATCAATCAATAACCACCGTGCCGCGTTACTGATGAAGACCTTGCCATGACGTGACTTGCTTTACTGGCCGTCCCTCGTCGCCAACCCGTTCACTCTCGTCAATCCAATCTTCTTCGTCATTCCTTGGGCGACCTTGCCCTGACGCGGTTGTACATAATTGCCCGCTTTCTTCTAACGTTTCTTGGCTTCCTATCGCCTTGCCGTGCCTTGGCGTGTTTTGCCGTGCCTTGCCTTGCCGTGCCTTGCCATTGCATTGTCGTGCGTTGCCGCCCTTGCCTTGCCGTACCTTGGCATGCCTTGCCGTGCCTTGCGGCGCCTTGCCGTTCCTTGCCGTACCTTGCCTTGACTTGTCTTGCCGTCCCTCTCCGGGCCTTGCCGTACCTGGCCGTGCCTTGCCGTGCCTTGCCGCGCTTTGCCGTGCCTTGCCGTGCCTTGCCGTGCCCTGCCCTGCCTTGCAGTGCGCTCCCGCCTCCAGCCCTCCGTCAGCAATTGCCGTTTGTCACGGCGTCCGCAGTCGCGCGTGGTACAGCGCTGATACGGAAGGGTCACGCGGATGCATAATATTGCGCTTCGTGCAGATATTGATCTATCTCTCGCTGGGTATAAACATACAATATCTGAACGTAGAGGTCGGATTTCATTTGTATTGTGATATTTAATAAATTTTATTAAACTTAGCTTCATAAACAAATAATCAAGAAGGAAGGGAACAAATGAAATTGTTTAATTATTAGTGAATTTGCTCCTGAATGCAGGACCCCGACCCACTCGTATTCGCCTAGTTTTCCAGGTATACTGATGGTAAGATGATTCAAGATTATGTAAGATCTAACTGATGCTAAGTTGCTTGTGGACAGCATTTAGTAACGTTGGACAAGTATGCGGAAGAGTGTCTGGCTGAAACCCTTGAAATACTTTACCTTCAGATGGAAAAACAATATTAACAATAATGAGAAGAATAAAAAGGAAAGAAAAAATAATTTACACGGCTTGAAACTTCGTAAATGAAGACGATTTTTGTACGCGTGGGGGCGAGGTGAAGGTCTGATAGGGGTAGTACAAGTAAGGGGAATGTCCTCCACGGCCACATCGCGGTCGCACTGACAAGGGAAAGCCATCATGTTGACGCATGTCATTTGGAACGGAAAACCCTGAAACGACTCCTTGGTACTATTAAGCAAAAGGTGACAGTGCACTTCTTTGGTTCAATCTTTTGCATCGCATTTGTACCGTAATCAAATTACCGCCATAAAAATACACTGCTTATCATTACGATTTTCTCATTGCAAAACAAGCACAATGCAATTCACGTGGCTGAGAACGATAAATGAGATTTCATACCTACACATTGTTACGAGATGTAGGTCAATAGAAGAACTTTGTAGTATATTACATTAAAATATATTCATATTGTGTATGAGGTTCAATCGTCGCCCATATGGCATTGGATACGAGCTTGTCATCACTTGTTCTATTGGTGCTTCATGCAAGAAATCCTAATGTTTAAGTATATGTAAAAATTGCGGATTACCGTCAAAACATAACATTTTATTTATACACACTCATTAAAATGCGTCAAGTGTTTGTAGAAATGAAAATCTTGAGGCATAAGGACAATATGGATCAATTGATAGAAGGTGAAGGTTGGTTGCGCTATCTTGAATAGCATAGCTCCTGTGCCAGCACGGACCACTTTTGGAGACTGCACAAAAAAAGGACTGCTAAAGAATGTGACGAATGCATTAGTATACCAAGATTTGTATCCATAAAGTGAGTAGCGTAGATCATAAGTCTTTCATTTCGAGCTCCATCACATTTGGATGCCATATCAGGAGAGAGATGTGCCATTAAATGAGAAAGCCGACTGCTCGCTCTGATTAGTTTTCTCTGATCAATTCCCACTGTATGGACAATTAAACTACGGATTACGAAACTATGGTGTATGGAAAAAGTGCAATTTTTCCTTCCTCTATCCCAACCATCATTCTTAGAACTAGTCGATGAATTGATTCATCTTCATATGGACCATGAAATGCGATCGCAGACGATAGGCCAAAGCATGAATTGGGCTAGCAATTGCGGCTCTTAGTCTTGCCCTTATGGCATGCACTGTCTTTCTTACCCTCGCTGTCTCTTACACACGCTGAGATGGCTCAGGGCAACAACTGTAGCTGCTTCAGCTTTTCTGACCGGGAGGTCTTAGAGTCTTGAGTCTCGGCGGTGGTGGATTTTCGACATCAGCTATACACTCGTACGTGGGACGAATGCAGTCGCTATTTATTTATTTGTTTATTTATTTATTTGTTTCTTTGTTTGATTGTTTATTTATTTATTTATTTATTTATTTATTTATTTATTTATTTATTTATTTATTTATTTATTTATTTATTTATTTATTTATTTATTTATTTATTTATTTATTTATTTATTTATTTATTTATTTATTTATTTATTTATTTATTTATTTATTTATTTATTTATTTATTTATTTATTTATTTATTTATTTATTTATTTATTTATTTATTTATTTATTTATTTATTTATTTATTTATTCATTTATTTATTTACGTCATAAACAGTTAAAAACTGAGTGTGACGTGTTACTGGGAGAAGTTAATTAGAAGTTACATATATGTCCAGAAGCAAAGGGGCCATCTTAGCATTTGCTCAAAGATCAGGCAAACTGGACGAAAACCTGCTCGAAATGGGGGTCATTGACCCAAAAGCTGAAGTACAATACTTGTTACAGGTTCTTTACAATTATACAATCCAAATGGTATATAATACATTAAATGACATTGTTAAAATTAATATCTTATCTATATATTACTTTCCTTTTGGATGCTCAGTATAGTCTCTAATTGTATAGAAACAGTTGTGCATCGGGTTGGGTGATACTGTAGAAGAAGTGATCAGTGTAAATAAATAATCAGATTGCAGTGAAAAGTGTAAATAAATAGTGTAGAAGAAGTGAACTGTGTAAATAAATAATCAAGAGAACGGAGTCGTGTGTAAGGAAAATAATGAAGTGAAGAACACAAGGACTGTGTAATCTACCTGTAAATAAATCAAGTATTTTTAGTGTATAATTCTTTACGAATAAACGTCTTTGTTAAATATTACCCGTGACTGTGTTTTATTTCACCACCAAGAAACGTCAGTTTTCGCATTTCTTATAATGGTAAGAATTTGTGCATCGTGATCACTGTGTCGTAAATCTTTTGTTTCAATTTCATATCGAGTATTGATTTTGTTATTTACTATTTAATCGATTGCCTGCTTTGATTTTAGTGTGATCCGTGTAGGTACATTTATTGTAATATCTAAACTGAAGGAATTAATTGTCCGGAGAAGATTATGAGATTTATGAGGTATGATGAGACATTGATAATATATGATATTGATAATAATGAGATATTGATAGCGATATATTATGAGATATTAAGATTATTAGCTCTCTGGAGAAGATTAATAGCGGCCAGCTGCCCTGATCGGGAGTTTTCCGTGGTTTCTCCTATCAATACCAGGTGAATGCCGGAGCAGTACCTCAACAAACGTACCACGGACCGCGCGCGATGTGTCCTTGCTCATCCCCTCTTTCACACAGTTACACGGACCACACTACCAAACTCGACATGCGAGCAGTCGGGAGCTTAGAGCTTGTTTCGGGTGGGGCGGAGATACCTGGGGGAGGGGAATCCCCGCGAGCCGCCGAGAAGATTGGTGCCGGATCTCACGATATGGATGTGTCTGAGAGACAGATCGCAGCCTCCAGAGATATAACATAAACTATACGAGAAGTAACCAAAGTCGTTGACGCGCCAGGAAACACAAAATAAACAATCCTTCTCTCTTATTTGTACTTGTTTCCACTTCCTACCTCCACCTCTCTCTCTTTCTCTCTTTCTTTCTCCCACTTTCTCTATCTTTCTTCTCCATTTTCTTTCTCTTTCTCTCTCTTTCTTCTATTTTTTCTTTCTCTTTCTCTCTCTTTCTTCTCTTTTTTCTTTCTTTCTCTCTCTTTCTTCTCTTTTTTCTTTCTCTTTCTCTCTCTTTCTTCTCTTTTTTCTTTCTCTTTCTCTCTCTTTCTTCTCTTTTTTCTTTCTCTTTCTCTCTCTTTCTTCTCTTTTTTCTTTCTCTTTCTCTCTCTTTCTTCTCTTTTTTCTTTCTCTTTCTCTCTATTTATCTCTTTCTTTCTCCCTCTTTCTCTCTCTTTCTCTCCCTTCTCTCAATCTTTCACACACACACGCGCGCGCACTGAGCCCGCCGCGAATACAAGCACACGGTGCGGCGGCGTCGTTAGACCTGGTCTGCGGAAAGCCTTCATGGAAGGTAGGTTCTGAGATAAAGGATGTGAAAGCTGGTAATAAATACATTAAAAGCGAAAGAATAGCGGAAGTTTCGCCTCCGAAGCGCTGAACTGGTGGCCTCGGGTTGTGAATCGCAAGGATTGTTATAATGGGGTGCGTCACTTTCCTTCGCTAGCAGACCTGACGATTTCGTAAAACAGGGCACATACCCAAATCATCATATCCTATCGCAGCTGCTTCCAAGAGTCCGAAGGTGATTGTGAATCACCTTCAATAGGCCAGTAATTCTAATTTGTCACTATGTGGTTTCCTCATATCTCCTAGCGCATGCCGGAGCAGTACTTTAAACGAGCCAATGACAGCGCGGTCCTTCCTTCCCCCTCCTGTCTGCCAGCCTGATGGCTTGGAGATGGACTAATCCCCTATTCCCACGTGACTCATCCCCAAAGTTCTATACCTTAACAACCTCAAATTGAGAACAAACAATTTCAAATTGGGAATGAACACAATGGAATTGAGACGATACACATTTACAATGAAACCTATCATCTTCTAATTGAGACTAAGCAATTTCAAATTGAAATCTATCTGAAGTTACGTTGTAAATTGCATATTTGAGTAAAAACAATGTAAATAAATGCAATAAAATGAAGAAATTGTCGACACATTCCTCAACCAACTTTATTAACATTTTGTTAATAACTTACATTACAAAATCAGCTTAATTTATGACACGAACATATTAATCAAAACCAATTTTTTAACACAATTATAATTTACTTCATCATATCTTCTAAATTTAAGGCATCTGGAATGAATCTTTGGACATGGGAGACTTATCTTGCACAATTATTAGCATTTATTACTTCAATATTTTGATTTATAATATTTTCTAACTGACGAAGACGAAACTCAGTTTGCGATCTATTGCTCTGCCTTCATCAGCTAAAATTTGTGGTATTTTTGCATACAGATCTCGTTTAACAACATCCTTGAGGCTAGACCAGGTATTTTCGATCGGATTGAACATTGGGCTGTAAGGACTAAGCCTTAGTAAGTGATGGTTGCTGAATTCTTCTTCTATGAATGTCTTCCACACCACAATGACTGGGAGCATTATCAGTTACTAACACAGCAAACGAGTGGTACACGGTTAATGCAGCACGCAGACATTGGCGCATAAATTCTTTGCATCCTCCTTTCTAAAAGCGCCTCTTCTAATTTGATGGTGAATTAGTCCCATAGCACTTATGCAACGTTTGACATGCACATTGGCTCCAGGGCTCCCTGATGTTATGTAGATGCATCGAGAACCTTTTTTTGATCGTCCTTTCTTCCTTGAAATAAATAAATTAAAATTTGTTTCGTCCATGTATAAAATTGGGATGTTATCTGATTGATAATTTAAAAGTTGTAGCACGTACTCACGACGCTTTGGTTTAGTCCCAACACTATTCATTTTTTCAGGATCTCTACGAATGTCTTTCAGTATGTACATCAAACCCTCTAAATGTTTCCGCAAACATTCTGTTGAAACCACAATTTGATGGTTTTGTTCCATTTTTAGTTTTAGATCTTTCGGTGTAATTCTTGAATTTTCTTCAATATATTTAATCATGAAGGCCCGATGTTCCTCCGTAATTTTCAAATTCCTCTTACCAACTCGTGGTTTTGGAAGTTTATCTTGATTTTTCACCCAACAATATGTGGTCGATTTTTTTACACCAAGTGTATTAGCCAGACCTTTCCAATCACCGTTATTATTATACACAACACAAATTTGCTGTTTTACACTTTCAGCTTCCAATTTCTTTATGTACGGCATGTTAATCTCATGTTTTGACCACTCGGAAAACACAACTGATTATACAATCAATATTAAAATAATAACCGATTCATTGTTTTTTCTCAGTTTGAAATTGTTTAGTCTCAAATTGAAAGTGACTGGTCTCAAAATGAATATGCGAATTTTCAATGTGGTGTTGTTTGGTATCAATTTGATTGTGTTTCTTCTCAATTTGAAGTTAAAAAGGTGTAGAATGGCGCCTGTAGAAGGCAGTGGCCTAGTTAGACTGAGGCAGAGGACGGTCTGCCCCAGTTGACACCATTTTAGGATTGATACCAGTTAGAACCTTTTATTGTGGGAACTATATAATTTTAATGATTTATTTAAAAATTATGTATGTATTAATTTAATAGTTATACATTTAAATCATAAATACTAAGAAAGCGAAGAAAAAAATAATGTAAACTAAATCGTGAAACTTTAAGCGGTTAGTTCCTATAATTTAATTGTCATAGAGACTCGATTTAAACGATTACTTATCTTAATGGGTGAACTGTTGATGAAAATAAAAGGTTATACTAACAAAATCATGCGTATTATTTATGTCGAATTTCTTTGTTATAACAACATAGGTAAACGGGGAATTAATTGCAGCAGCTGTATAGAACAGACTTGCGACTGACTTAGAGAAAATATGCTGTATTTTTATTAAATAATTTATAAACTATTCAGTAAGAGATATTTTTAATTTAGGGGGAGGTTGATTCCATTAGTTTATCCTCAGGTGACACCAACTAAAGCTACGCTACTGGCAGAAGGCAATACTGAGAGGACCTGTGTGAATATCTGGCCCGTGTACAAACTTGGCCCAACTCTGTTGGGGCGTCAACGGAAAGAAAAAGAACTAAAGTAATTTCTTTCAATTATCACTGAGTAGGTAATAATACTCAGAAGATTTCTTATCGTATTCAAACAAGAATCTAGTTCAGATATAGTATCTCTGAAAAAGGCGTCATTGTACACGCATTTGCTATTCTTCAAACCCCCTGACCTTCGGAATTCCCCGGAAGGGCTCGCTCACAGCCCCCTGCAGACGCGCTGCCGCCGCCGCCGCCGCCGTTCGAAGGTAGCCTCCCCATTGGCTACGCCCTTGCGCGGTGATTCAGGCGGCCGTGTCTGCCACTGCTGCGCTGCCGTCTCCCGCCGTATTCGCTTCAGTCCGTGTAGCGGCGTCGCGGTGGAAGGATCTAGCGTGCGAATAGAAGCTCCGAGCGGAACCGCGATGTGGAAGCAGGCGTACCAGAAGGTGAAGCAGCAACAGCGGGAGGGCGGGGCGGCTGCCGGGCCCAGTGATGGCAGGTACGTTGCAGAGAATTCAATCTTCATTTAGGCTTATCAATAATGTAATAATCAATCACTTGAAAGCCGGTATTAATGACATTTTTACCTCATTGTTATTTAATGTTTGTTGGAGTGATATGATTTGAACATGAACTCATTATGATGAAAATAAAATGGTTTTTTATTGGACGTATAATCCCATATTTTGTACATCGTTTTAGGGTGTTTATGAAAAATTCGTAGTGTAATGTCATATTTTTAACAGTTTTACTTAAAATCATTTTGTAATTGGCGGAACGGTTGTTTTCCAGCGAAAAATGTCATGTCAATAACGGCGGGTACTTGAGAGAGCAATTCGTTTGTCGTTCACGCTTGTTCTCCATCAATAATGAAATAATTAAGTTGTGGACAGGTAATTTTGATATTTTACCTCATAATGATTTAATATTTTAAAGGGATATGAACATTCTTCTTAGCATTATGATGAAAATGAACTATTTTTATTGGACGTATAATCCTTTAATTTGGATATGGTTTTAGCATGTTTATGAAAAATTCGAAATCTGATGTCATATTTTAAACATTTTTTTATTATCAATTTTAGAACTAGATAAACAGGTAGTGAACAAGCGAAAACTTTGTATTGAATTAATGTCTTATTTTTACGTGGGGAGGCGCCTGAGGCTTGCTGGCTTCCGTCTGGTGGGGCCTTTCGGATTGTATTAAAAATAAATATATTTTCCGGGTGTCATTGTGCAGATTCATCAGTGTTCTAAACAAGGTTGCCCACTCAAATATTTGTTTTCTGTTCACGGCAAATGATGGAAGGTACTTCGTGATAACAATTGAAGTGTGAAATTTTCAAACGTGGTAACCGACAAAAGAATTACCTGTAATTAAGAAATATATCTTAATTGCAATTTTCAGGCATTCTTATTAAAGTAGCAATGTTAATCATTATCATCACTTAACTAGACAGTGGAAATTTATATAGAACTAATTTAACTGTATGAGGCACTTTTAGAATCACGAAGTTGAATCGAATATGTTCAAATCGTTGAATTCTGAATATAGAATCCAAGAAAACCTAATTAATAGAATGTATTTTCTAGTTTTATCAAAACTGAAACCGATTATTTATAATCACATAAGAACATTGAATTAAAAGTAAAACGTGCAACGTAATAGGTACGAAGACAGTTTTGCAAAGAAAAGTGGCCTTCAATAATACTGTATACTGAAGAGATGAAACTAATTATTGATCTGTCAGAATTTCTGGAGATTTTCCCTGGATATGAATTTGTTATTGGTGGTCTTTGGAATATAATGTCTATAATTTACTATTTTATTTACCTACGATGTTTATGATATTATTGTGCGAGGTTTGACGAGAATAATTTGTTGAAATAAATAGATGCGTGTAATTAGCACTAATGGAAAAATGTTCTGCGAGAAAGTCTTCATTGCTCTACACTGGGTTACCAAAATTATTTTACAGTAATCTGGCTATCAATTGAGCAATAGTCGTTTCTATTGGAAGAATTGCAAATATTTACATTGTAAGAAGCATAAAAAAGTTCTGTTCAAGTGTTCATTATAAACATTTCAGAAATATTTTTGAAGTTTAAATTTTAGTTTTGACAATCAAAATTAATTAATTTAATAAAGTATCGTAAATTTTAGTTACGTTTTAACAATTGAAGACTTATACGAGGTAAATGACCTCAAATTTCTCTATTACCAGAGCGTTTACATAAATGATTTGCCAACATACAGTATTACTTTGAGTGGGATGCGTTTTACATAACGTTTGTCAGTCATATTGAGAAAGGATGAAAGGTAGGAAGTTTCCCATATTTTCCTTAGCTGTATTGCAACAGAAACATTCAGCATTGAGATGTTCTCAGTTTTCTTTCTGCTTCCCCTTGAATTGAAACGGGTAAACGGATAAATGGAGTTCACGGCTGTCATTTGTTTACTTTCTTTTTATCAATAGTGAAATTGTGGATCTGCGGAATTCATATAATCTTTACCGAATATCCCTAAAAGGTATGCACCGACATGTAAATTTGTTAAGTGTTGAAATTGAAATTGTGTAATTAACCATTGCGGCTAGGAAAACCGTAACATATATGTAATTCTTGTCAACATAAAATTTTCATTTAATGAATGAAAAATTAAACTTTTTCACTTTCGTTTACTAAGTGATAATGAATATAATAATCACTGAGTGAAAATATTCTAGTCGTTACTATCCTCCCACTGCTTTTGTCATCACCTCAAGGGGCTAATACTTCTAATTCTTACATGAAAATTCATTCATATCTTATAGCGTTAGTGGATATTATGTTATGATGGTTTCATTTTAAAGATGCAGAGTTATTACGTAACTGCAAAGTAAAGTTAGTTTTCGATATTCAAGAGTTATAGCCGCCGGGGATAACTATTTCACGTGTCAGGAGCTTAGGGCTTGTCGCAGCCCTGGCCGTGCCTCACTGGGGGATTCCTGACTTAGTAAAACCCTACAAGCAGAGGTGAAGGTCGGGTCCAGATCTCTCGTTCCCGCGGGTGAGGAAACTGCCATCTCGTACGTTAAAACTAACGGGGCTAATGACCATAGCAGTTGTACACGTAGGTTTCCGCGGCTCGAGTCCATTACTTCTAGGCTGTCCGGGTGACGCCGCGTCGTTGGCAGATAGGCCGACGTTTCGCCCGTCATGTTGCAGGCTTCTTCAGGGTAGTGACTTCAGGGTAGTGGTCACTACCCTGAAGAAGCCTGCGACATGACAGGCGAAACGTCGGCGTATCTGCCAACGACGCGGCGTCACCCGGACAGTCTAGAAGTAGTGACCATAGCAGTTGGCGCGCCTCGCTGCTAGAGTCCGCAATCGCTGCTAGAGTCCGCAGTGGAAGACCAAGGGCGCAGCCGAGCGGTGCGGAGCCAGACGCGGGAGACTCAGCGGCGCCGAGGTCTCCAATAGATTCCAGAAATGGGTCGGCAGGATCCTACGCGTGGCGCAGTGGCTTGAAAGACGTAAAAATGCAGTCGAAGTGATTTGTCTTCAAATCTGTTTAATTTCCATTATTTAAACACATATGGTGAGCAGCAGATTGAAATGTAGTAAGTCAATAAGGCAATACACAATGCATAGTTCACAGGATTCGAAATTTAAAGTGGTAATTATAATTTCTTCATTTTTTTAACTTAACATATTGCTCTTTAAATTGACATATCTCTGGAACACGTTAAAGTTTGAGATGCGTTAAGAATTCTTTAAATTTGTATTTTGCTCTCGTTCATTATATTTTATCTATATTTCTTACAAAGCTGTATTTATTGTTTTCAAAATTGTTGTAAATATTAAGTGGCGGTGTATGTACATCTAAATATCTATTATTGTAGAGTTACACATTACAAAAAAAGAGTGCGGGTATTAAGAAAAACTCAAGATTCAAGCAAGTTTCGCCTCTAACTCTCTATCTGATGTTTCTTTAAAATGACGTAATATATAGTGTTACATGAAGGTAATTGGAAAGGAACAATCGCGCACTATATGTGGTGCTTAATTCAAGTTCCGGGATCTTTTAGGAATAGAGCGGAGGAAGATGAACATCGTATCAATTTTTTTTATCGACGCTGTGGATTTGGACGTAAATGACTCACTACGCAGGTTACGAATAAAATTAGGTGATTAACAAATGGTATAGCGGGGGTGATTGCGTTGGCACGTCAAACACGTTCTACCACTTTTGCGGTGTAGCTACCACTCTACGATAACAGATTAACAATGACGACATAACTAACAACACACGCTACTCAAAATTCACAATCACGCGACGTACAGTGACACAATTAACCTCACTCTCGGCACTTGCAATAATCAGCTGCTTAACTTCGACATTGAAGGTCGGCGATACATTTTCTTCTGAAATGTGTGACGAGAACACTAGCCACATTTTGTTGACTAAGTTATGCCATAGGCATTATCGTGTGGCCACGAACTGACAACCGCCTTCTAATTTTATTCGTTGTACTGGTGTCAAAAATTCGTCACGGTTGAGACTAAACAACAACCTTCTTGTCTACGAAGCTAGAATCGCGAATTTCATGTTATCGAAGGGACATAGTTTTGTTCCACTTTTGTCTATCTTCAGCACAATGCTCCAGCTTCCACTTTTACTGAAGTGGACTGGACAGCTATTGATGAGTGTCACTGTCGTTCAGTAAGAAAATAAGTCTCTTAATTTGAAAAAGTGCATGCGTTTTATTTAATACTATATAATACAGAATCAATACAACAAAGATCCCCTTTAATCACACATTTGTGTATTGCTAAATAAACATTAACTTAACGGGTACATACATCTTGACTCCATTATATATTATTGAATGTATCTTCTTCTTGCAATGTATTATATTCACTGCTAGAATAAATCCTAGGTTACGTTTTTGTATTATTGAGTTAACATTAACTATCAAGGACAACAATATCTGTTGTATATTTCTCCTAAGAACACCTACATTTCTTTTTCTCTTTTATTTATTCGCGTTGTGACTTCTCGAAAGTAAACAAAGCACTAGATTTGTTTTTGTTAGCAATAATTTCAATAGTAAATCAGTGTTCATTTATGCTTTTCATATTGAAGTGATGTTAGTCATTGGGAATTATAGAAAGAGGGAAAGAAGGAAGTTTCATGTGATGTTCACCTTTTTCGTGAAAGTTTTCATGTTTTCTTAATACAATTAAAATACATTTTTCATTCAGTGATGTTCCACTAATAATTAAGATTTTCATCTCGAAACATCAATAAATTTTAAATTGTTTCAAATACCATTAATTGTTACGCAGTTAATCACGCTAATATTAACTACCGACGTCTACTAAATCAAGTTTCAGAATAGTTATACATTTTGTCACACACTCTATAAAAATCGTCATACGTGAACGATTTTATACATTTTGATCTTTCTAAATTTATTCTTAAATCACGCAAAGTGGCGAAAGTAACAGCAAATCTCTTATATTGCTCCACTGCGTGCTGTGCAGTGCAGTTGGAGTGCAGTGGCATTTTGCGAAACTGTTTCACTCAGCCTTCCTACGCAGAGATGTAGATAAGGGGGAAAGCTGTTTGTGGGAGGCGGCGACCGAGCTCAGGGTGAAATTCTAATTCAGGGTTACTGCACCCTCGTTGGAAGAGGATATGATTTAGTGAACAGGATAATGTTAATGACGTCCTTAGCTTTGCTGGAGGAAGAAAATAAAACGTACTTGACTAGATATAAACGAACAATTTGAGGTCATGTCATCGTGCATCTAAGATTTTTCTAATTACACTTTTAATAAAATAATATTGGGTATAATTTCAAGTGCGATATATTATGACAGTTACAAATGAATGATTGGACTGTTTTAATTGGAATTTTCTTGCCTAATACGTTATTGTCAAATCTTAGTTAGGCAAGCTTCCATGTGACACCGGTATTGTAATTACCCGTGCGGCGCAGAAATTTAATTCACCGGGTATAGGCTTCAAGAACCCTCTACAAATATCCTCATAATTATTTTTCGTTATTTTACGGTATATTACCAATAACATTAATCAAAAATAATTGACACAAAAGTTCAGATGCCACATAAAATATTTTCTGTCGCATAACTGATTTTATAAAGTTAGACCATACGAAATATCAAAAACGAAAATATTTTTTTAAGAATAAACCTAATTATTTCTTAGTTCCTTTATTAAAAAATCTAAGACTGAATATACTTATAAAGTATTGTAATCACCTTCTGGGTCAAGGACAATCTTAGGTGGTGTTTTTGTTCAATTTCCTTTCCTCCATTGAGAAAATGCTGACGTCTTACTTTGCTTCTGGATATGAAATGTAGATTTTCTTTGCCACAAACGTCATTCAGTTTTTACTGTTTTTACTGAACTGTGGATAAATGATGCAGTTAACGCGGAAGGAAATGGTGTAGTAGTAGTACGTAATTTGTGCAATAGAGAAATTTCATAATTTACTCACGTACCTTCAAAAACTAGGCTAGTAACATTCCCATAACATCTTGTCACGCACCCGGTATTACTGTGAATCAGCGGATATTGCGTCTTTGTGAGCGTTGGATGTAATAGCTGTCAGTGGAATGCTAATGCAGCAATGGCATATGCAGTATGGCATAGTTACACGCGCTATTTGTCACATTTGCTTGTTCTTCTGTTGCGCTCCCAATGAACCACGATCCCGGAAATGAATTACATCGCTCGGAGGTGCGTAGGTCTTAAGCCAGGAGTGCTGTTATCATACGTTTCAGCATTACTTCATTAATGCTTTCGAAGAAACAAGCAGCTCTTTTTCATTTACACGAATGATGTAAATGACTCCCGATTTGTTAGTTAGTTTTTGTTTATTTGTAGAGTCTAATAACTATCGTGAGTTAATAGAATTAAACTGAAATACATTCATTTAATATTGTACTTAATATTTTTGACTGGTTTTATAATTCTTAATTTTCTTAGTGTGTATTTTTTTGGTTTGTGAAACGCATTTGAAATTGTAGAAAAGTTGTTGAAAATTTCCAAATTTTAATTTCTTTAGAATTTTAAAGGAAGAAACATAACCAATGTTTGAATTTTTTCATCGTAAATTAATACAATTATTGCTTCCTAGGCAAACGTTTTTCCAACTTATCCTTCCACTGATCATTGAAAATATTACATATAAATTTCTAATGATAGTTTGGGGAAGCAGCTCAGTACTGAGACAACTTTGAAAAGAGAACGTAATGACACCAATGCTTGTACAAAAGCACGTATTTTCTCGTGGTAATAGTAATGGCTATGTAATGTAGTACAATATTATAATGTTGCAACTTCCGTTCTACTAGCACTTCATCCATCAACATTGAAGATCTCAATCGATAAAATTAAAATTTGCGCGAAACTACTAATACTTTGCGAGCAAAACATTTAAAGAAGACTTTTTAAGAAACTCTTGTTTTATATTTATTGTAAAATGTTAAGATTTCACTCACGCGTACGCAAAACCCACTTACGACATTTTTATATAGCAAAGGTTGACGAACATAATGTTGTAGAACGTAATGTTGTAAATTGTAGGACGATGTCCAATCAATTTTACACTATTCATTTTTTGAAATTTTGAGAGGTTTTAGTCCAAATAAAATCTACTGCATATTTATTATCATTTTTTCCTCTATTCGAGCAAAAATGTAGACAAATATTTGGTCGTTTGCCATATTTGAAAACAGTCTTCAATTCATGTAATGTACTACAAAAATTAGGACCAGTTTCATATTTGCTGGGCCTTGAGTGTGAGCATACCGATTTGATAATATTGATTTTGCAGTAATCATGATTTTTTTCATGAATGAAGCACTTGAAACTTGATACTTCGGTATATAAGGCTATTCATTTAAAACATGTTTACATTGTTATATTTTTATATTTTATCCATTTCCATTTGTATATTAGTTTTATTTCATATGTTAATTCAATTTAATTCCATAATTTACCTCTCTGTAGTGCCTCTGAAGATGAGATAAGAGTCGCGAAACACGTCTGGTTACTTATTTTTTAGAGTATATTAACTTTGTGGTTGATATCTCTTGTATCCTTACTTATCATTATCGGTTACCACAATGTCTCTGCTGCCACCAAGAAATTTTATAATTAATTTTCCTTCGTTTATTTTAAATATTTGTTTTTAAGTCATTTAAACAGATATAAAATTGTTATATTTAATGTATTGTGTTGAAGTGCCCTGAAAGATAAATAATTTCGTGAGTAGGCAATAAAGACTTCCTAAAGCTTTAGTGTCGAGATTACATTATGTGCATACTTAATCTACAAAGACGGAGTTATGCCATTCCACACTAAAAATAAGCTTTCAATGTCATAAAGAAGCGAGTGAAACTATAATTAGGGCTGTACTTGTATTAAGTAATAGTAATTTTTTTTCAAGTAGGTAAATAAACCTGAAATAAGTTTTTGTACTCGTAGGTTGTAAGTTAATCTGAAAATTAATTAAATGCGCGAAAGAGGGAAAGAGACAGTTTCGCAAATAGAAGACGTTGAAGTAATGTTGGAATATTTGTAATTTTTTTTAAAAAAACAAATGAAACTTAAGTCGTGAGAACTTGGCTCTCTGAACAAGTCGAACTCACAGCAAGCAACTTCAAAGGACTGACCTAAAGACCATACAAAACCACATACCATTTCCAGCAGCATTGCTCTTCACAAGAGAGCAAGGATGTGAAAACTACTTTGTTTTCACGTCTGGATTTATGTTTGTTTCTTTTATAAGAGGCGATTGGGAGGTTCGCGTGACATATTATGTAAATAGTAGACTTTCACGAAATGAAATACTCTGGTTATCTTTTTCGTCTGTTTTCATAATGTATTTACATAGTTTCATTTCATCAAGTTTTTTGTATGCAATGTTCGGAAACTGTTACTGTCAATATTTTACATTGAAGTACCTGATTTTAAGGTAGTTTCAGTTGTGGTCAAGATACTAGTGACATTACTTCTCAAGTTATAGTAACACTATAGAAACGCTGTTGGTCTGAGCTAAATCATAGTAAATAACAGGTAATCCAATTCTCTATAATCTTTATAAAATATAGAATCAATTGTACACTAAATTTTGATTGTTGATTCGAGCCATATATTGATTATGCAGTTTTTTATTCCCTTCGAGTGCAATAAAGGTCATAAATCTGTTTATTGTTCCACAATGTGACTCGTACCTTTTAGCTTCATTTGTTGAAATCGAATCCGAAATAACGTTCTCCACCAGTTCCCAGTGCTCACAAGATTAAAATAAACGCACGAGAGCGAAACAAAAGTTTCACGAATTGAAAACGTCAAAGTAACGTTCGCAATATTCTCGAACAGCGTCCCAACCCTAACGCAACGCGCTTTGCAGAGCGTCCGGACCGTCTCTCAACCAGCAATACGGAGAGCACCGTAAGACCCTACGAGCACTCTGTTTCTAGTGGCCTTGTTCTCCGCGAGAGAGCGGGCGTCCGAAAAAGACCTTACCGCCGCATCCGGGCGAACGTTTGAATTTACTCCCGACACAACACAGAGGGGGTCGCATGACGCCGAATCGCGTACGACTACGCAGACGAGGCTTATCTCCCGCGAGCAGAGTTTTACGCCGGGCCCATAACCGTAACCGCGGACCGGTCCCGGGCCCGCGACTGCCGAGCGCGCTTGTGTTCCTACAGCGCCGTATTCGCGGTTACGCCCCAGGGAGATTCGGCCCTTACCCGCGTCAGCCTTCGCCGCCGCCGCCGCCGCCGCCGCCCGCATCGCAACTGGTCTTATCTGAGTGTGGCGCCACTTCTGTCGGCTGCTGCGGGTGGCTCCGCGGGCTGTTGTGGTACACCTGCGCCGGTTGCACGGGAGCACTTTCGCTTTTCGGGAGCGGTGGGGAGGGGGGAGGGGAAATGCTTGCGGGAACCGTTTGGCTGTGGGTACGCGGTTTGTGGTAATAAAGATCTACGGAAATGTGCTATGAGGCTTTTGCGGGATACGTGTAATACGGTTGCACGCAAAACCCAGTCGTGAAATGTTATTTGTAGGGCAAATAGTGCAGCGAAGACGCAACGCTTACACAATTATTCGTTGACGTAGAATGTAACTGGATGGACGTATTAATACGATCCACGATTCGTATCCACGAAGTTGTTAGGAAACCTAACAGGATACTTGTTTTGAGAGGTATCGCTTCCGTCGCCTGCCATTGGCCAGGAGGTTATTTGAGATTTACACATTTGTCGGCTGTTCTATACTGCGATTTATCCAACTTTGCCTCCACCAGGTATCAGCTGTTAAGTTTCATCCAATTGGGAACTTGAACGTGACCATAATAACGTCACTACGTTGACGTTAAAGCTCCCGATTGGATGAAACCGTCAACAGCTGATACCTGCCAGGGGCAGAGTTGGATATATCGCAGTATAGATCACATCCATATTTCCCAGTGAAAGTTCGGGTTGAATTTAAATGGCCTGGGATGTGTTTGATAGAACTGGGTTACGTGGAAAGGGTTGGATGGGATGGGTTAGATGGGATGGTGGAATATGATGAATGGTGATAGGTTGAGTGAAATGGGATGGGTACAGGTTGGGGGTGGAAGGTCTGGTGCGGTTTGATTCCCGTTATTAAAGATTCTACTCCAGCATTCGCCCGGAAATGGAGAGAACCACTGAAACTTCCGATTGGATCAGTCAGCCTCTGGACCTTCAGTGGTTCTGAAACTTTTCTTATCAGAAACACATCTGGGATAAAATATTAACCCTCCTCGGGAGTCGAAGGAATGACGGCTTTTCTCTCTGGCTCACGGGAGTACCAAAGCAACGCGCCAGGGACACCGACGTTGCGCAGACCTAGTTGTCGGGAATTCTGTAGGACGGAGGTGAGGATTTTTTTGACAAACACTCGACGCACACAGCGCGGTTGGAGACGGTAAATTTCCGAGCTGCGATCTTTGAAATCAATCTATCACACGGAGCACACGGAACGCATGTCTCGTGCACATTATTGCAAATACTTTGTGCCACATGAAGTCTGGTTTCGACCTTCGTTTGACAGTAACGAAAACCTTTGAGTACACTGGGGTTTTCGTAGACAAGGGCGGATCCAGCCGATCATTTGTTGTTATTTTTTTTTTTGGGGGGGGGGAGATAATAGATTTTTGTTAAATAATAAACATATATTATATTGCATATTTTTCTAGTGTATATGAGACTGTACAATATTGTTTTTATGAAATTACATAATTCTAACAAATATTTTAATTAATTTTGCCAAATACAAGAAGGAAACGAAAACGCTTGGCTTTTTTGGGAGGGTGGGGCATGGCCTCTATGCCCCCTCTACCCTGGATTCGCCAGTGTTCATATACCTCCTCTACAAGTGGAGCAAAAGCCACTTTCCAGAATGTGTTGTTCCGACTCAGAAAATCGATCGCACTATGAGAGAAATATCAGAGTATATTCGAGGTTATGTGTCGTCTTGAACTGAAGGATGGTGCATTTTTACTGTTTACTGAACTGCATATAAATTTCAAAGCTGTGCTTCTTTATTAAGTAATTGTTGTTTTAAACGATGCAAAATTTCTCTAAAACTTTTACATAATGTGTGGAAAAGTTCTTGTAAGTCATACGATAATTTGAATGTATTATAGTACATATTCAAATAGGGCTGAAGGAGAAAAGTGAAAAGGCAATTCGTTTGATAAATTCTGTGTTTAATTCACGAATATTTCAGCAAAGACTGAAATGAAAGTAGTGTTACTGCCCAGGGATGATGAAAAGCTATTGAAGCTTGCAGGAGCGAGTTTCGATATTCGTATAATTTATTTTCGACACTTCACTATATAAATTGATACTGTTTAAAAGATATTGTTGTTTTTCCAATAAGTATTCTATACTACGGTTACGGGGAAGGTAAATGGGGATTAGACTTTATAATAAAAATATAGTTCTTTTATCTTGAACGCCTGTTTTCAATCTCGGACGTGATCTCGTCTTCCCCCATCTTGGGGTTCGAAGCAGAGGACAGAACGAAGTGTTTGTGTAATAGATTTAACTCAGTTTATGGTCTGAAGTAGGAAATAAATTTTCCGAATCGTTGGTAAACCAGTATTTGTAACGACTTTCCATACCCCATGAACGAACTATATTTCGAATCAGTGAAATGTGTTTTGAACATTAATTTCCTGATATCGTGCTTTCTTGGTAGAATGCAACTGAGAGTTCAATTAGAATGAAAATGGAACTAATGCCGCAGCTTTTCATTCAACCTCAATTTGACGGAGCAGCGTTGTTTGATGCGATGCACATCAAAGCACTTCTTGTTTCCGCTCAGAACGAGTAGGAGACGCAATTGTCTGAGCGCCTGGTCGAGGTGAAAAATTATTTCCTTTCTTTCGAAGGTGAAGGAGAACAGGTTCTATTTTAAACGAAGGCAGTAGTAATTATTTCCGTCAAAATACGTCGCTCTTAAGTCTCCTTGCTGGTTTGATATTGGTGTTACAAAAGCAGTCTCAACCGTGAACAATCGAATTGCGAAAGAGAACGGTCTACATTCATTGCAACGAAGGGTGACTTTACAAGAGCGAAAATGACAAGTAAATGAATCGGCTGTCTCACTTGCGCTCTACAAACTCTATTACAAATGGCTGTATGATAAATTTCTACCTGTGTCTTGGGTTCAAATTTTGTTCACTCGAAGTGCAATTTGTAGTAGATAAAGAGGGTTTGCAGCAAGTTCCTTTGTAGTTCTCTCATTCGTACGAGTCTAGGTCGCTTGCTCTTTTATCAAAATAATCTGTACACATTAATCTGCTTTGATAAAGATTTTGTGAAATGATAGAAAAAATGAAATTTAGGAAATAATTGCAGATCTTCCTTTTAACAACCTCGTTGATGCAATAAAAATAAATGAAACAAAGTTGTTTTTTTTATTTCTTCAGTGCAAACTGTTAGCGATATCCAATTACGAGTATAACCGTCTGTCGGTCCCTCTAGGACAGTGCCATTTCATTCAGGCCAACCCAGCCAGAAGAGATGGGCACTGTAAAAACGATCGTAGGGGACTGAACCACAGCGTTCGCTGTTGGTCATAAACAATAGTCTTTTCTCCACCTCAAATTCCTCTCTCACTCGAACCCCACTGCGTCCGTACATAGTGCGCGTTCCCTGCAAGCGAAAGTGCCAAGTGCTCCTGTCTGGGCGGCTCAGCTGTAGCGCCCGGCTACTTCGCTCTAACAACAAAACAATTGGCGCCGGTGACGCGGCGCCTTCACCTTGCCGTAACGGGCGAGCGGGCGCGGTAGACGCCGTCGCCGCCAGGAAAATACCCGAAGAGCGCGTTGCGCAATGCTTGCCCACTCGGCCACGGACCGTCCAGGAAGCAGGGTTTGAATAGAATCCTTCCTTTCCGCCGATTCCGCGAGTTCCGCCCGGCCTTTTAAATGGAGTCCTTCGGTCGACTGAAGGAGGGTTCACCGGGCCGTAAAATGCGTAATGAATTTCCGACGTGGTAGAGGGGATGCGTTGGAGTGTTTGTTTGCGTAGGCTTGCGTGTTTGCGCGAAAGAATGCAAACGTGCGCATTCGAGTACATATTGTGTGCTTGTTGAGATAAGCTATTTTTACATCAACTTCCTTTTTGTGTTATTTCGTGCGACGAGTCTGCCATCTTGTTTGCTGTTACGATCAATTAATAATTATTAATAGGTATTAATAATTAACAATAGGTATTAATGATAATTAATCAATTATAATTTATAGTCTGCAACCGCGCTGTTCCAATTGTGGAAATATTTCACGACAAACAAGTATTTCCAAAGCCAAGCAAAGAAATGTCTTGAATGATTTCATGGATTTGCTGCATATATATGGATACTAGATGCATTACAAAACACTTTTGCCAAATGAAAGAGGTCAGTATTAACGATGCAGGTTTCAGTATTTTCAAGCGCACTCAATTTTGTTTTGATATTCTTTTTGAATGTTTGAAATACGAGTTTGCCAACTTTTTTAAAAATCTGTTAAAAGGGAATTATTTTTAGTAGTGAGAAATAGAATCAACTGTTTTAAAAGAAAAGTTAACTGTCAATCGAGGTTCAGCCTAAACACTTTAATATTCAGGAGAACGGATAATTTCCATCAATAGTCAGAATTTCTTTAATGTAATCTTGTATTGCAAGAGTCATAACGGAATTAAGCACAGAAACATTGGTAATACTTACAGTACCCAACAGTTAATACTTGTTCACTCCGTACGATGTAAACAAAGAGAACATTTTAAATAAATTTCCATGTATACTAAGGATCAAGGTCGCAGACTTGTGAAAAATTGCAAATATTTTGTTTTGTCAAGGAAGCGCCGGTATTCAATGCGTGTTAATGTAGGATAAATAAATTTGTCTCGTGATTTTGGCGATTTAATGACATGGAAGTCGTTTACTGGGTCAGGTTTATTTATTTATTTTTTTTATTCGAGGTCTCATCAACTACTAGGTCATTCACGGCCACTATTGCGTGTAACGGTATGGTAACGATGACAATATGATAGGGGTGTGAATACAACCACGCCCGAGGCGGGACTCGAACCCGCGATCCTTCGGTCCGAGGTCGCTACTCCACCTACTTCCTTAACCATCTCGGCCATCCGGACCGTCCAGGTTTCTTCTCATCTTCCATCGCAGCTGTTATCCTTTTCTATTAAGAGCAATTTACACCAATCAGGCGTCGGATGAAAGCTGTTTACGTTTGCATGACAGGTCTAGCAATGCTTTCCGATCTTTTCGAAGGTGCGCCTCTACAAGATACAGTGGAGATAAAATAGATCAATTTCTATTGAATATATACCTCTTTGTAAACAATTTATGTTCTTTTCTGTATAAAGATCATTAAATTATAATTCATTGAGCCAAAAATGTTCCTTCAAGCAAAGATTCCATGGAAATGTTAAAAATGTCTGTCGATCGAACCTGCATAATGTCCACATCATATATTCACATTTCTTGAAAATAAATGTATTCACATCATATAGAAAGTTTCTTTAGCGTATGAATTATATGATACCGGACAAGGTGGCGATAGGAATCGAATTCGTAATTTTCAAAAGTGGAGTGTGTCAGACCTTTTTAGTATGAAGTCGTAGAAACTTAAAAGAATCTATATCTTGCAATCATTCACGACATGCGAGACGGCATCCATTAATTATCTACCCAGTGTTTTTTTTTTACTTTATGGTATTCGGTGTTTTATTTACTTTACCTACGCTTCAAGTAACACATTTCAAACAATAAACTGTGAACAGTGCTAAAGTAGTAGCATGCAGTGCTAAAATTGATATTTTCGTTAGGTAATAAAATGTTTAGAGGTAAGCATGAAACTCAAATTGATGTTAATGTTATGCACCATTCTGTACTCTGCACTTCGCTTTTCTATGCATTTGATTTGGTGTCTAGGTCTCGTATTAAAAATATGAGACACATTGATTCAGTCAAATCATCAAATCTTGGAATTTTCAGAACCGATTCGGATATCCTGTTTTTTTTGCTATGCTTGGTTTTTATTATCCGAATCATTCAAATCTTAATCGTAGTTTCTAAACTGTTATCTTCTCTCGCTTCTAATGCATTAGGGTAATTGGAATTTCTGTTCAATTACATAAAATGACATGTGTGCCGGAATTGTCTCACATTCAAAGACACAAAAGATACTTACCTTTTCTTATAATTACAGAAAATCATGTTTCTTCATTCAAGGCACTTTCCAAATTGCCCCAACTTCGCAACAGTTAATTTACTGCATTTAATAGTAAATGTCAGTTTCCAATTATTTTCACGGTAGAATTGAGGCTGTAGCTTGAAGAGGCGCCCATAAGACTATCCGGAGAATACAGAAATGAATTCTGCGTACTTTAATCTATAACCAAGCAAATTTTCATGGTTATATCTTTATTCCTTAGGTTTGTAGAGAAATATCCCGTTAAATGAGTTCTCAGAATATTGCACTTTAATCTTTAATTCGAGTTCCTCTTTATCCGGTAAAAGTGACTGATATTCGGAGCTTATAAGGGTACATGAAGGAAGAGAGCAAAAAATATGTAGACTTTTTTGAAGAGTATACTTTTCAAGAAGTATCCACTGGAAATGTCGACAAAAGTGAGTCTGCATCTGATAGTTCACAAGATGAACTAGGAGGTAAAAAATAAGCAGCAAACCACTTTAAGATTTGTATTAGCAGTATAAAAGCGAAATAAAATGTCAAAATATTTGTAATTTTAACAATTTCAATAATAAATATGAAGTGTTCTCCAGAAGAAGGGTCAATGACGCATTTTTTTTCTTTACGCCACATATTTCAAAATGAGGAGGATTTAATTACGTTCTGAAATTGTTTAAAAATAATTATAATACATTAAAATAATATGTAATTCGCAATTGATTAGAAAAGTGTATAAAATGCCATGATCAAAAACTTACAATGTGTTTTTTCTCAAAACAAGTTTTGGAGTATAGGCCCTTCCTATTGCTACCGCCTCAATTAAGATGTTAGAGCACTGGGATGGATTCACATTCAGATTTGAATGCATAAAATTCTAGGGATCGTCCCGGCGGCTGGAGTAGATAGAATAATTTACTCGGAAGAATGTCTTCATTCTACCGGTAGCTTCACTTAATCGTGGGTCGACTATAACAAATCGTTCTTGCCTTACTGCTACAACACGCCTCTGACTTCAAATCTGCCCTATATAAAGGAAGTAAAAACCATTAGCGCACATATTTTTGCATAAGAAAGCTTTTTCAGCATGCTTAAAGGCCTGCTGTTTTGTGAATTCTATTTGGGCTTCTAAATAATGCAGGAGGGTTACTAATGAGAGTCGCAAATGACCAAGTTGTTAAATAACTTGTAGTGAGCAATCTTTAACAGTTGACTTGCTATTTGTGGAAACGCCTTTATAGAAGGAAATTTCGTAAATTTCAAAATTTTGTTAAATTTTTATAGAGTTGTAAGTAAAGATAGGGATACATTTATTTATTTTAATTAATACTATTTTAAATTATCAGTATGGCCAGAATTTTGCTTGATTGACAATTCCTAATTTTAATTTTTAGTTTCTACAGAATGGGTACAATTAATTATTAAGCGTTTCTTTATTTTTTAAATTGCCTTTTCTGTTAATATCTATTACGTAAATTTTTGTATGCCCCTCTGTGTTTGTGCAAATTGAGGTTTTGTGATTCCGTATCTTATTTTCTACATTATGGAAGTTTCTAACAATTTATTCATTTCATTACTAAATTTTAGGGAATGCATGGTGGGTGTGTTTTCCAGTCGAATATTGTAATCTGAAAGTACGGTAGATTTAGTGCTCTTGAAATAATTTTTGTACGTCGTTTGAAAGAAGAAAAAATGACTACATGCATTTTCTCCGTGTAATTGCTTGTCGGTGTTAGTCTCAATTGTACTCTTCGGACCTGTCCTCGTCGTTGGAATGCCCTTGGCTGACTGTTTTAGTCCGTCGACACGTGACATCACAGAGCAACATTGAAGCAGAGTATAAACAAAAGTAAACTTGGGGCTCAATGCCAACGTCCGAGCAGAGAAGGTTGCGTGTAAGAGATTGACTTCGCAGTTTCTCCAGGTCAGGAATTGAGAAAATACTTATGTTTGTACTCTTCAAAAACATTGTTTCACTTCATTTTTTATTCGTGCTGGAGGCTGCAAACACAGGACGTAGTGAGAGGTTGAATCCAATCAGTTGATGGACAGGCTTCTAACGGGAGATCTAACATTATGTTGCGATAAATATTCAGAATTAGTTTTTTCGTATTTTAGTATCAATGAATAGATTGGTCACATATCCTAAGACTATATAGGACAAACTCGTTAGTACCAGGAGAGATGGCTCATAATCTGTCACAGCAGTCATTCTGACCGGGAAGACCTAGGTTCGAGTCCCGACTGTGGCAGGATTGTCGACACTAGCTTGTCAGCTGGGTCGAGTCAAATTACTGTTTAGAGAATAATTCTAGCCGTTGGCTGCTCTGATCGGTAGTTTTCCGTGATTTCTCCGATTAACACCATGCGAATGCCGGAGCAGTACCCTAACAAACGGGACACGGGCCGCGCGCGATCTTTTCTTGCCCTTCCTTGGCCTATCCTCTCCCCTGACACACATACTTACACTAACATGTACTACATGTCTAATCTGACATGTCTCAGATTGCCGAATACCGCAACTGTAAGCAATCACATATAGTCTAATTGAAGCTGTCGCGACACTATAGTGATAACTTATTTTTGTAATATTTATAAGCCAGAGGAAAATAGGAATTTGAAAATATCCAGACATTTCTCAGTTTGCGTATACTCTTCTCGCTGCTTTGTGCGTTTTTTTGTTACTTCTCGAACACTTTTTAACAACGTTGGGATAACAAGTTCGTTGGTTTAGGGGTTGAGAGGGGGATTCAATGATCTTTATTTTGGATATGTAAAACGTGCTTTGGTGACCCGACCCTTTCCATTGTGCTAAGATGTAGACTAGGCTACAGCAAACTACCGGGAGAGATAGCTCAGGTTATCAACTGATGTCACTACAACCTCTCAAACCGGGAGGCTCTAGGGTTAGATTCCCGACGGATTTTCGACACTAGCTTGTCAGCTAGGTCGAATTCGGTCGCTGTATGGAGAAAAATTCTAGCGGCCGGCTGCTCTGATTCGTGGTTTCTCTGATCAGCACCAGGCGAATGCCGGTGCAGTACCCTAACAAACAGATTCACGGACCGCGTGCGATATTTCCCACCGTGTCCTATCCTCACCCCTTACACACACTTACAGGCACGCAATATGCCGGGGGGACCGGTCGGGAGCTTAGAGCTTATCCCGACTGGGGCGATGCCCCGCTGGTGGGAGATACCTGGTTGGGGAAAGCCCCGCTAGACGACGATACGTCGGCGCCGGATCTTGCCATCCAGAGGCGGAAAACAACCGCCACCTCCCGAGCAAAAACCTGCACTACACTTACGGGACGATTGACCCTAGTAGTCGACGCGCCCGGAATTGAATTGAATTTAATTAATGCCTTATTTTACGTGGCGAGACTCAGGCCATTAGGCCTGCTCTTCCGTCTGACCACGTAAATTTCGCTACGCTCCTTTCACCAACTAGCAGAGAAAGGAGGTATTTCTTGGGCGAGAAACAGGCGATTTTGAATTTAGCTCAGAGGCGTCATTTAGGATTGAGGATCTTTTACATGCAAGTAAATCTACTAACATGGGACAGCCGGCTTCACTTCCCCTCCGAAGGAAGGCGTACGAAGGATTTTTTCGCCCTGAAAAATCCACGGCTTTGATCGATCGGGTTTGAACCCGCCAACTTGGGTACAACAGTCCGAAACGCTAACCGTTACACCATCGCCGCCGCACACCGCAATCACCATCACACCGCAATCACCGCTATCACGCCGGAATCACTATATATCAAACAGCAAATTGCTTCTCTGCGCATGCACCTTCGACTCCGCGCGTTGCGTTGGTCGCGGTCCGGGAGGCGCGGCGTGGGGGCCGGCGCGGGCAGTGGCAGGGGGGAGGGAGGGGCCGGCGCTGCTCTGGCCGTGTTTGCAGCGGTCGGTGGGCCGAGTCACCTTGCGCGCCCACGCGACCGCCGCCCAAGCGCTCGGCGCGCTACGTCACAGCGCCGCACGATGCCTGACTTATGCCTCTGGAAGTCGTTCGCCGTTCGCACCGCCTCGGACGGGGGAGGCGTGGTCGGCTGCACGAATGCAGTGGGGAGTGTTTGGCACGCTGTCAGACTCGGTGGGGTCTTAAATGGGATGCATTTCGACGCACAGGATTGAAGTACGTTGCTCACAATTATGAAGTTCAGCATCACTTGGGATGACCGTTGGCAAGCATACAATTTAGTTTTAATTAATACACAGCACGTCAAATGCATAACAATATTTACTGGAAGTAATCCTTGACGGATTCGGCAAATTCGTAAGGAACAATGACTGTCAATGTTCTCACACTAACCAGAAGTTATGAAATAATAAAGTACATTAAAGGGCCCGCAAGACATCGCATTAGTTGAGGCTTAATGAGATTAAATTGAACATTATTAGAAAAAATTAATCCAATGCTATATAGATGTTTGAGAGCGTTTGCAGGTTGACAAAGGAAAAATAGCGGCCTTCTTGTGGGATGCGTATTGATCAAGAGAAACGATGAGGACATTTTGAGGAAAGAATCGAAAATGGATGCATCACATTCGATGTCGTTGAATGGAAACGATTTAGTTCCGCGCCACAGTTTATATGGAAATCGCAACTTCGCCTGACATGGCTGACACGAGATGCATCGAGTTAATGTTGTTTTCCTGTGGTTTATGGCCCTTCATGCCATTCCGGAAGCCATAAAAGCGCAGAGTTCTGTCCCTTCAATTCTCTGTCGGGATGATAAGGAAGACAGTTTGCACATTACGACTCTGGGAACGCTAATGGGGTAATAAAATAAGCATGATTTCCAGTCAGAGTTCAATCTTCAGGAGAGGGTATTTCATCGGCAGTAAACTATATCTTGGGTACGACATGCGGACAGGTTTAGAGGAGACTTTCGAAGAATTAAGATGATGAAATTAAATATTTTGTGGTTTACGTCTATTCACGAAATTACCGGGGACCAATGCTGTGTAACAGCGACAAATAGTGTATCGTAAAGTTATAAAGTTGCTGAATGCCTCTCTTAATACCAACTTATTTCTGAATACCTGTCAAATTAGGTCAATCAGATGTCTTAAACATTCCACTTTACTTCTCCCATCGATTCCTGTACTTACATTCCGTGTCATTCTTGTGCCTTTCCATCCCCCCCCCCAAATTTCTAAAATTTATTTTTATGTTCCTAGATTATATATCTTTCTGATATGGCCAAATCACATGAATTTGATCTTCTAAAGCACGGTTTCCAAAACTGTTTTTGGTTGCAAACCCCTTTTGCTAAAATATGAAGGAGTTGACACATTTATTACTTCAGCTACTGAAAATAATTTTGATTTGCCTCGGTACACTTCTTTCGGGACTTCCAGTTTGACCTTAAGCCACCAGTCCATCACCTTTCCCTCCCCCTCCACTCACTCCCCCCTCCGCCGAAAGAGTTTCGCCCCTCCCCCACCTCCCAACTCATGCGAAACACCCGCAAACTGGTACACTTAGGACAAATCATGCGGTTTGAAATAAATTTGTAGAACGCTATTGTAGAGAACGAGATATACGCGATACGAATCAACTGATGACTGTGCATGCCTCTCGCCACGAGGCCCTAGGGTTAGAGACTAGACTGTACCGCGGTGACAAGATTTTCGACAGTCGCTGTCTGGGGGAGAATTCTAGCGGCCTCGCAACGTATACTATCGCACATATAAAAAAAGACTTCTTGGGGACCAGTCGGAAACAAACTGCCGGCGTCTTTGGCTAAATTAACTATGTAGGTTCCATGAAGTGACGGAAGGTAAGCAACTCGAGATACCACGGGTTCCTGGACGGATGGCCGTCTGGGTTGCAAATAAACGGAGCCAATAACCATATTTCCTAGAAACACTCCTCACAAGGTCTTCCCCGCAGTTTCTTTAGCACCCAGAGCCTCCGTCGGTTGCAGGCTGCAGTCTTTGGAGGGCGACTTCTTCGACAAGTTGGGGGAGCTGATGCAGAAGCACGCCGAGGAGCACCGCCTGAGAGGAGCGGCGTCGCGCGAGGAGGCGAGCGACGGCGTCGAGGACGGAGAGGACGGCGAGGGCGGGGGCGTGGCCCCGAGGATGCGGCGCGCCGCCCTGCCCGTGCCGGACGCCGCCGACGCAAAGGACGAGGACAAGGCCAGGCTGCTGGCCGACACCCACGGCTTGAACGTAAGTGGCCACGACCGACACTGATGCTGGAAGTAAGAGATACCTGGATGGGAATACGCACCCTTGTAAACCGTCGTGTAAACCGCTGCCAGATATCACCTTTCAGCGGGAAATGAATACCGCCACCTCATGGGATAAAATTGTTATTATTATTGTTATTATTTATTATTATTATTTATTATTATTATTTATTAATATTATTATTTATTTATTAATATTATTATTTATTTATTAATATTATTATTATTATTATTATTATTATTATTATTATAAAAGCCTCTTCTCAAAAGTGAAAATGTTTAGTCTCAATTTATGTTTGTGTGTATCACAATTTTAACCATTTATCAACAATCAACCAGAATTCAAATTTACTCCTTGAAACTTTTTATTTTAGTATTTTGTAGACAAATATTACTTATTATTAACCGGTAATTAGGAGGCATTTCATTTTTTGTAATTTAGAATGGCTTAGTGTAGTTTTGTAAATCGCGTTATTAATAATTCATAATATTTAATGCAGAATATTATTTCACAATATTCACTTAATCTTGCAGAGCCGATTAATCAAAACGCAATGTCAAAACTCCGAACGAGCAAAGTTCTAAACCAATTCTAACCGTAAACTGCAAAGTGGATTACGCGCTTTGGTGAAGCGCACGGTGTCGGACCGAATGGACCTAAATTTCATCTCCGGATGGAAGTGATGGAGATCCACAATCGAGAAAACTATCACAAGGTCGCTAAATTTGCGAGTTCCCTGGCGGCGACGCTCTTTATGAAAGAGCGAATGGGTTGGGCGTAAGACTAATGGCGCATGGAACTCGCGCAGATCGATCGACGTTGTTTATTGGGATACAGCAGCGTTGTTTCAACATAGTCAGCCGGGCGCGTTGACGCGCATAGTGCCATTTGTGCTTAAACTAAAATCTACACCAAATTCACCTTCCCTGAAGACCCCATTATATTTGAGTTTTAGCCTCCCACAAAATCGAGAACTAATGGTGCAAAATTTTGTTCTAGCTAATGCTGCATTGCTTAATTTTGTTCTTACAAAACTTGGATGACAAGATATCAAAATACTTACTTGTTAAAAGTTAACATTTTGTACTTTGTGTTTTTATTAAGTCCGTCAATTAATCATGTTTTTTATTACGCAATTACAAATTTCGATAGTAGCTCGTTCACAAGTTCTATAAAAGTAAAATAGAAATCACCACCTGCTAGAACAACCCAATATACGCTGTGGATCCCGGCAAGTTAATACAAAAATGTCCTTAACCTCATAAAAAATTACTGGGAAGTATCTCCTTTATTCTGCGTAATACCGAAAGAGAAACGCCGGCATGGATGGGACGTTCAAGAGTTAGATGGAGCTGTAAAGTCACTGTGGGATTTATAAAAAAGGGCGAAGAATATGGCAAAACTAACATTCTTTCTGCGTAACAAGCAAACGCGGCGATATTTCAGGGCGTATATTTTCATAATGCCTTCCTCACACGCTCGTCTCGCCCCGTGTGCCTCACCTTGCTTCGCCGCGCTTTGGCCGCCTCACCCCGCCCGGCTCGCTCCATCTCACTCCGTCCGCCACACCCTGTCCCGTCCCGTCCCGCCCCGCCCCGTCCCTTCCCGCGGCGGAAAGAAGAAAAAAATGTTCCGTTAAGAGTATATATTTACATTTTTCGCACGTAGTGTTGCCTTGCGAGGACGCTAGGACTGGGTGGAAGGGAGGAAAGGAAGGAGTAAGGGTGGGAGGAGGGGGAAAGATGAGGTTGTGCGACCAAAAGGTTTTCGCAACTACGCAACGACGAAGTCGTGCAGAAGCTTTTTTTTTTTTTCGTATTTAATATTAAGTCTCCGAAAATGCTTAATAGACTGCAAGATGGAAATAAAATGGATGGTATTGTTTTCTAAATTGGCGATTTTACTGAATTTATGCTCATGTTTAATTCAATCGAATTAAATTAGTGTTCAATAGTATTCCGGGGAAACTAAATACAACAAACCTGAAATGATTAAAAAATTTATGAAAAATTTGACTTTGAAGCAGGGCGCTGGCCTTTTTGTGAAAATGGAATTTGTAATTTCGAATTTAGTGTAATACGCGTGATTTTTTTTTATCGAACGGTATCCTTCCAATATTGTCAATTACTTGTGAACCTTATATTATCAATGATAATATTATCGATTTTATCATCAATCATGTCAACAATATATATTATCAATTGCTCGTGATACCAAAGAATTACAACTAGCACAATTAATCGTTCAAAAATGTTCTGGTTTTCTTGTTTTTTCTTCATCTTATTCCTCTTCCCATTCCTCTATTTGTTTACTTCTGTTTTTTCTCTTTAGTTTTCGTCTTTTTTTTCCGGAATTTTTCTTCTCCGTTTTAATTAATATATTAGAGATATATTTCGTTCAATACTTCAGTTTGAAAGTATGGGCTTCAAGGAAGTGTGATTTGGGCGAACATTATGGATGAAGGCAATACCCTCTTGTCAACGCGTTTCATCGCAAGCGTTCACCATTCTCTCCGAAGCAACGCATCCCATCTGCTCTCCACTTGGCCGTTCATCCATATCAGTGTGTCGAGAACGCAAGCAACAGATCCACTTTTTGTAGCAAGAAATAATACTACTGTAAGCAACCGGGCACGTTCGAAAGCGGAACATCCATGTGGTCTGATGTAATATTTTAAAGTATTCTCAACCTCTTTGTGCATTTCCCAGGGGAAAAAAGTGTGAAAACTTACTTTTTGAGATGAACCTCCTAGTACAATATTTTTATTTATTTATAGTCATTTATAAAAACACAATCATCGGCCATCAATACTTCGATTAAACTAAAATTATTGTACTATTATTATATTACATTGTATTTTAATTTCTCACTACCTTTTACCTAGTAGAGAGAAAGTTATGTAAAACCGCCAATTTTCGGCAGAAAAACTCTAATTGCAGGGCTCTGATGCAGAAAAAGTCCATAAATTCAGATGTTAAATTTAGAAAAAATCCTCTAACATATGGTGTAAACAGAATCCGTTTTGTTACTGATAAATCCATTGATAAGTATGAAGTCTGTATAAATGCAAGTATGAAGTTTTGGTAAATTTCTATGACGGTATACTTGCCAAGGCGTGTTATTAATTTTTTTTAATGGGAAATGGGAAAACCCTTGTTTGACCTTAGCTAGGTTCATTGGTGAGAGGTTAAAATGTCCAAAGCAAGTTCACCAAGTGTTTGTTTGCCACATGTAAAATGCCACAACTACAAAAATTGCCATTGAAATAAATGCCCACTGCAACAAAGTTCAATTCATTAAGTGTCCAGTCTATTAAAAACCAATACATTTTATTACAAAAAGATCCAAAGGAGAAAAAAGTTCAGTCAGTAATGTAAAGCTTATTGGGGCTGAAGTTGATTCATATTTTAGACCAAAGTGAGCTAAAATAACTTTGAAAATTTTGAAAATGGTTCATGTTGAATCAAGTTTGTCAATCAATTGAAGAGGTCACAAGCATTTTTATGGCTTGTATATGGAAACTTGTACTTGAATTCATTAACATCATTTCAAGAAACATGAAATTATTCATATTATTTCTAGAGCACCCAACTTGTCGACTTATACCTCCGACTGGTTTTCATTCTCTCAACTAGGTTGATGACAGACATGGGGGATCCCATTTATGACATGATTATGTGAAGTGGTTGGCTGTGGAATCAAATATTTGGGTAAATAAATTCCAATTTTCGTTTTTCACTTAACTGTTGAATTGTTTGTACAATAACTTCTAAAAAATATTTTCTATAGAACTGGGTTGAACTTTCCAATGGTAATGAATGGGACTTTCATTGTAAAAGTAAGTAATGTGTATGCTATTATAATCATTCTTCCTCATCCTATGCTGTAGAAATCAATACATTTCTTCAATTAAAAGATGTAATGATGATTTAGACAAAATGATGATGAAAGAGAACTTATTTAAGAAAATACATAATATTAGCCGGATGTTCTTCAGAAAATTCAAGCTTCTACCAAATGTTTCTTACAAAAATGACTTTCTTATGTTTATTTTATTAACCAAAGAATATTATTTAGTTTTTAATTATTCATTTTAATAAATTGAAAAATGATGTTTTTCATGTCATTGTCAAGTAATAGAATATTTTATAATAAAAATATATTATTGTCTGGTTTTTTATCCATTAAAATACCATCTTATTTTGATTTCAACAAATGGTTGAAATGTTTTTATATATTGTGTAATACGATTATAGAAAAGTGATATAATACGTAGACTTCCTTGAATCCTAGGAACATCATGTCAACATGTCATTCATGTCTGAATCAATTTTTCCCATTAAGTTTTCCTTGTTGTTTAGTGATATGTTCCCTGCCAGTAAACATGTAGATGACTCAAATTGGGCCTTCTTTTTTGCAGATTGAAGTTTTGTATGTAGAAGTCTTGCACACAATCTTGCATACCGTTGGATGCAGTGTCAATGGAGAAAATGACAGAGCTTTACTATTTAATTACCTTCAGGCTGCTTTTAAGTTTGATGATGAAAAGCATAATAAGCTAATGGATCAAGCTAGAAATAAAGAGGTGATTAATATGAAGTTAAATTTTTATTTATGTATATATTGGATTCAATGCACCACTTCAAAAGTTTTATGAAATAAATTTGTTTTTGTGATTTATAATTTTCAATTGTGATGTAATAAGACATTGATAAATAATTGTAGAAAAATTTAGATCTATTTAGATCAGAATTGTAATTTTGTGTAAATTTCCTTGCTTGCCAATTTATCAAGTAATTTCTTATGATTCACATTTCTTGCTTTGTAATCTTTTGCAGGCACCAAACATTCTTTTACATGTAGAAGTCATTGAAGCTACAGATATTGTCCCAATGGATGCTGATGGTAATGAATGATATTTAATATATCTACTGTGGTTTAAACTAGTTTTAAACAATTATTTAATATTTTTTTCTTTTGTTTTCAGGTCTCAGTGACACCTTTTGTACTGTTTACCTTACTTCTTCTGAGGAGCAACAATACCATACTACTGTAAAAATGTCTACATTGTGTCCCGAATGGAAAGAACACTTTTGTTTGTAAGTTGAATGTCCTCCTTTCTTTTGCTTTATGATCAACGTACAAATCACTTTAATTTTTTTGCTTCTTTCTAGACCTGTTAAAAATACCCCCGAAGAGTCTTTGTGTATAGAGGCATGGTGAGGCAAATTTCATTTATTAATTGAAATTTTTCATTTATTGTATCAGAGAAGATTTACAAATAATAATTTCCATAATTATTTCAGGGACTTTGATCCTGCTGAAACAATTCAGGAGAAGGTGATGAAAGTGAGTGTAGTTAAAGGCATAAAAGGCTGGGGAAAATTTGTGAGAGAATTTGGAGCAACAGGGAAAATTGAAAATGAATTCATTGGAAGTTGTGTTTTACCTTTAAATGTGAGAATTCACTTGATTTAAAATTTCCAAAAAGCTAAATCAATATTCCTTGTACAAAAATTTAATTGTTTCTCTGTTTTGTGTAGAGAATTAATGCTTCAGGTGAAGTACATTGGTGTGATTTAGAAAAGAAAGGCAAGACAGACAAGAGAGGCAGAGTGATGGTAAAACTTGCTTTCAGCACCCAGAAGAGCAAAGAAGCAGCTTTCAAAGATCACAGAAACCTGCTTCGTTTATTACTTTCACATGAACTGGAGACAACTGAGGTAAGTGCTTCAAAGACGTTCATTTCAATAATCATAATAATGAAATTTACATCTCCATCAGAATATGAAACACTATTTTATTTGTATTTTAAAACATTAAATAAGCAAATAGCTCTTGAAGAAATTGAAGGAAACTCTCGCTATATTAATGCATAGCCTACTTACCTTCCGCATTGCCTTCTGAAATGCCTACAAGAAAACATAATTTTGAATGTAATGTGTAAATAAAATGAAGTGCATTGTATTGAGTACTATGAACTCTTGAGCTTGGGGGGGGGGGGGATAATAATTTTATATAACTTATCATAATTTTCAGAAACAAAATGTCATTTGAATAAATTTAAAGATTTTTATTTAACATTAATGGAAAATTATTTTTTAGGCAGAACCATATTCTTGGAATGGTGAGTTTCTTATTTCTGCAGAAACAATTTTGACTCAGCACTTGTTGCAAAGCGGACTTCCTCCAATAATGGATTCATTCGTTAAGTGGGTTGAATATTGTAATGTTCATGAAGATCATCCTCTTAGTTTTGAGGTATTTTCTGAACTTTTGAAGAAACTTCTCCCTCCTCTGCAAAGCAGTGTCTTCGATAGAGAAAAGGTAAATTTTCATAAATTCCTTGGTATCAATGGCTATTTTGGCAATTGTTTCAAACACAGAATTATCTTAGTAGTGTAACACAAATTGTGGGATAATCATTTGTGATACTTAAATTAAAATGATACTAATTTGTAAATGCTCAACATCAGATTTTGTATCTTCATTAGAGACTTCATTTTCTTGGTTTGATCAATATTTTTTCTGACTTTAAATAAAAATTCTTCAAATTTTCCTTCAGTGACTTTCCTTATTATTCATAATTTCTTCACTTTCGTAACTGAATTTGGCAAATGACCAACCTTCTGGTTTTGTACAAGGGCTTGTGATATATATTTTAGTAAATTACTATTTCTTAATCTTGCAATCAGATTTCCAGTAGATTTTACACTTTGGCTCTGAAAATGTTCTAAAATTCTGTATGTTCTAATGTATAACTTCTATAATTTTTTTTCTACTAATTTCTGAAGTAGTTTTGTAAAAAATTTGTGCAATGATTTCAAAAAAAAAAAATGTTGAATTTAAAATGTTTTGATATATTTCTCTACCAAATACATCTTAATTTTATTTCCATCAATTGGATTTTAGGAAATATTATTTTGGGAAGCTGCAAAATCACTAATACCATCATGCTTCAATGGAATTAAGAGACTCCATCTGTTAGTTCCTAATGAAAAAAATACTAATCAAATGGCTGCTTTACTAAGGTGTGTATTTTAATTTGGTTTTTGAATTTCATATTCTTGCTTTTTCTGCTATTCATTCAAAATTAAGTAATTTTATTATTTTTAATTATTTGACATCAAAAACAATTAAAAATCCTACAGGGAGAAGCATATTCTGTTAGTTTTCTTAAATTCTGGGATTCCTCCCCTAACCAATATACCAGTTGAATTCTAAATAGTGTATTTTGGCAAGAATTAATAAAATATTTGCTCCTATGTGAAGGAAAAAAGTTTTGTGAAGGCAAGAAAGCTACAAATTTTGGCAGATCTCCCTCATTGTGGACATTGTGAAGGAACCTAGTTACTGTGACGAGAACATGAAGAACAATAATTTGAATAATGAATTTCCCTTTGAACTCTAGAAAACATGCCCAGATAGTAAAGGTACATTTATGTTCAGAAGCAAAACAAGGGACCATTCTCTCAAAGGATCAGAGAAAGTAGATGAAACTCTGCTCTAGAATTTTCATAAAGGGATTCAAAATATACTTCAGAATATAATTAAGGGAAAATAATATTTAGAAGACATGTTAAAATTATAACACATTAATTTATGTTCGTAATAATATGTAAAAGTTTGGACATAAACCAAACAAATAGAAGCCCAACATGTAATATATTATATTATATATTATAAATTATATATTATATATTATATGTTATTATATTATATACATTATATAATATATAATATATATATTATATATATTATATAATATATATTATATATAATATATAATATATAATATATATAATATATATTATATATATATTATATATATTATATATTATAATTTGTGTGTTATGGTCATTCCGTGTGAACTGAATATGACATATCACTAATTATTTTTAGAAATCTTGAGATAAAAACATGTTTAGTTCAAATTTGATTTACTAAATTTTATACTTCAAAAGCAATTTTTTTTTTCTTTCTATAGAGTTCTTTCTTACTTGAGATGTGTACATTTACCAGAAGGATTTGAATTATTCCCATCTTCCATGTATGGATGGTTTTTGCCATTAGAAGATAATATAAACTGTGATGTGGCTGCTGCCACAAAATGTGCAATAGTTAAAGGGACAGAAGAATGGTGAGATATTTTCAAATAAGCTAATTGCAGACAAGCAAAATTACAATAAATAAATTTTATTGTATGTTCATTAATAAATAATAGACTTTTAATTACAATCAAAACAAAATCAGAAAGGTAATAGTTAAACCATTACAGTAATTTAAAACTAGAATAGTATTAAAATTACAAAACGTTCTGGGTTATCAATTTCACTTTTTAAAAATGAAACCATTCAGCCAACCTATCTAAAGATTATGTATTTTCATGACTACATATTTTTGTAATCTTGAATTTCATCTTGTGGAATTACTAATCATTAAATTCTAATATGAAATTTTTGAACTAATTCCATAGTACTAATTTTTTTGTGTATGTTTTTGTTTTGTTTGTAGGTACAATGACATTATTGAAAATAATATTAACACTAATAATTCCTCCAGAGAAATAAGACTGAATCACATAATTAAAATTGTTAAAAATGCTATGAAAAATCTACACCTTGCAACTGAAGTTTATGATAAAATTTTTCAAGAGTAAGTTAATAAAATGTGTTAAAATGTTATATGTAAAAATTGTTAGTCGGGGAAACAAATAAAATGATAAAATGTTTACATTTCAGGACATTACAATTGGCATATGCAATGACTCTCTTCTCTGCACATGGGAATAAGGTAAAAACAATGGAGGCAGGATTGCAGTCTTCTTCCAACTACCTACTATACTACTAATACTACTTCAATATTTCCTTGATGTGTGTTCCTCCAAATTTTCATATGGAATTAAAAACAGCAATATTGGAGTAAATTCTTGTCATCACAATTAACATAAATTACTTTATACTAGTATATAATAAATATTAAATTTGTATGTATTTTGTAATGGTTTTTACTAGCTTTGAATGTTTTCATGTAAATAAAACAAACCCAATTTCTGTAAGTTAATTACGTAATGTACCATTTAGCAATAACTTGCAATATATTTTTAACCGTTTTGAAATTTTGCAAATTTTTAGCTGCCATTATGCTTTTCTAAATATTATTCAGTTATTTTCTTTCTGGTTATCATAGATTGCTTATATTGCCTTGTTCTGTCAGATTTCAGAGTTAGTTGAGCCTGCAATAGAGGAAGTTTACCAAGTTTTAAAACCACTGAAATTTAATGATAAGTCATCAACAGAGGGAAGTGAAGATGATGTTCTTGAATATGGAATGCAACTGTTTGACCTCTATTTAACACTCCAGAGATTTGTGGTGTAAGTTATATTAAACAATTTACTTAATTCTATAATTTCAGAAAATAAAGGCTGAAAGTACTGAAACACATTAATCTTTTCCCCAATTGCTTTTATTATTATTTATTTCTCAGTTACAGTTAAATATTTCATTGAAGAACTGTTTGGTCATTTATGATCTTAGATCTTTAGTGTTAGAAAGTCCAAATTTATTTTTAAGACCATGATTTAATTTTTTTTCTTTTACTCTTTAGCTACATTTATTCTAAATCTTCTGTCAGTATCTTATTACTTGTAACTTTTCCCCATCCTCATCCCCATCCTCATTGCTTATTATTTTGAAATAGATGTATTTTCCCACATTTTAGTTCAGGTTCTGGGATAAGTTCTGAAGAAACGAAAAAGCATAGATTATCAGAATATCATCGTTGGTTTCATCGAAGTGTAGCTCAATGGCTAGACATTGCTTTATGGAAGTCATTAAAAAGAATACAGAAAGCAGTTGAATTGGATAATCTAGTACCTGTGAGTGACTCTGTCAAACATAGTTCCTCAGCAATAGATACACTTGGCATTTTCAATCAGGTGAGATTTTTGTTCATAGGTATAATAATTGCGGATCCACAGTGAGGGAAATGAGAAAAATTCTCCCCCCCCCCCCCAACATTTTCCAGTATCTATTAATTTTAACTTGTCATGAAAGTTTCATTCAAACATATTTTAGGATAATCATTAAAGCGAATAAAATTGTATTGCAGCATGAGCTAGTGTAGCCTACATTTTACTAAATCTGTAATCTCCCCTCCCAAAATTTGTCTCTGGATCTGCTCCTGAGTATAAGAACTATTTATGTTCTTATGTTATTAGAGACACTGAAATTGCATTTATAATATATTTCAGATAAAAATATTTTGGCAGCAGTTAGCATGGCCAGATGTTGAAGGATCTTATGTTTTCGTAGCTAAAATTATAGATGTAAGTAAACAATTGACACATCAGATATGGAAAGCTATAAATTAATAGAAATTTGATTTGAATGAACTAGAAATGTTATTGTGTACTTCCAGGATATATGTCACAGTTCGGTTTACTATGCAAACATCATGAGTCAAAAAATAGAACAACTTTCAGGCTCTGGCAGTAATTCAAAAAATAAATTTGTAGTCTCCAAAGAAGTGAGTAGAATATGGTAATGATAGTAATGTTAATTTGAAGATTCTCATGTATGTCTTAAATCATCTTGTATATGCTCTTTTCCAGTGGTGTCAAGCAATTAACAATATAGAATATATTTGGCATTCTATTGAACCTTTTGTGGGTGAACTCGGAATGAATGATGTTCTGAGTGAACTGGCTCATGTTAAAAGCTCTGCTGACACAGAACAATGTAGACGTACTCTTGAACTAGTCATTGACAATGCAGTGGAAACTGTTGGTTCCAAAATCACAGAACTTTTAGACACACTGACTAAGAAGGTAATATGTTCTACATCTAAATAGTAATACTTTTTCTTCTGGTTCAAAGATGTGCAAATGTGCTTTCAGCAAAATTGTCTTGTTTATATTTCTGATGAAATTGCAGTGTAGTATATTAAATTTTTTATATATTTTGTCAAATTGCAGATGATTCCAGCAATTCACAAACTTCTTTTGGAAGGATCAGAAATGTTGCATAAAGGAGATAAATACATGGATAATTTAATGCTGTATCTTGACAAGAATTTGACAATTTTGCATTCAGAACTCAATACTGAAATTTTCCAGCTAGTCTTATTAATAATGTGGGAGCATGTTGTCACAATTATTTTTGGAATAGTAGAAAAGAGTTTAGAGGTATGGTACTGATAATATTATAATTAATGATGATAAATAACAAAAATTATTCTTGTAAAAAAAATTATTTATTCCATTACAGGAAAAAAGATCTCGTTCGTACTTCAGTAATCTTCAAAGAGCATTGGACATTCTATTAGGCTTCTTTGGGGGTGGTGCTGAGGGAAGACAAATAGGTGAAACAAAAGCTGTAAAAGAAGTACAGAAATTGTTGGCACTCCATAGCATGGATACTTCGCAACTAATACACAAGTTTTATCTTGAACGCTTAGAGGAACAAAAAGCAATGCAAAATTCTCCTCTTGGCGTCATTACCATTTTTGCTGAATTTGGTGAAAATATATTGAAAATAGAAATCCTTAGTGGTCGCAATATTCATCCTATGGATTCAAATGGTAAAAGTTCATACAGATATGAGGAATGTTAATCTTTATAAATAAACTTGATGGTATCTGTGAATGTTGCCTTATTCATTTTCGCTTCACTGATATATTAGCCATTGTACTTGTATCCTAAATTTGCCTGAATTCCTATATCTGAGGTGTTCTGATGTAAAAAAACTTTGATGGTAAGAATCTGAAGACATTGAAAGAGGCATCATCTAAAGAGTAATGATCTTAATTTTTACATGGCATAATTATATTATCAACAAAAATTTTTTTACATTGTTTCAGGTTCGTGTGATCCATATGTTGAAATTGCTTTATTACCTACAGAAAAATTTATTGGAGTACCCAAACAAAAAACAAAAACTCAGAAAAAAACGCTTTTCCCCCTGTTTGACGAATCCTTTTCATTGTGAGTGAAGACATTTTTTTTTAAATTTAACATTGGATAAATTACTGCAATTGTAAGAGTAATGTTTTATTTCATTAACAGTGAATTGACTCGTGATCAAAGGGAGACAAAAGATGGAATGGTGCTATTTACTGTGAAAGATAAAGATATGTTGGGAAATGAATTAGTTGGAGAAGCTTTTATTTCCTTTGACCAAATAGAAAGCGATGGTAAAAATGAAAATCAAGATTTGCAACAAATTCACCTAAATCTCAGCATACCAAAGAACCTTGGTATGCTCTTTTTTATAAATAATAAAATGTTAACATTGTATAATATTACATGACTTGTTTTGTAACAACTTTCTCATTGTACAGGTTTGTGAATATACCTACTGAAAATGTTTCATTTACAGATTCTAAAGTGTCAAAAATCTTAGAGGTGCGTCAAGGAGATAAATTAGCCAAAGAGTTCATGAAGAAGCAAAAAGCAAAAGCGAGTGCACATTAAAGATGAATAAAAGAATAGTTTTGAATTAACAATGGTGTAAAAAGAAACGATAAAGACAAGTAACTGTACAAATTTTGTGATTTGAATGTATATATTCTTTACCAAAAATTTTAATAAAAATATTGTTTAAATTGGAAAAATGTGTATTTTTCTCTTTTATGACTTTTATCCATTTTATTTAAGTAGAATTGAGATTTGTACAAAAGATTTGCATAGAAAGAATAAACTATAGGTTTCATAATGTAATGTGACTGGTTGTTACAATCATTTCATTGAAGAGAAATGAGCTTGCTTTATTTTTTTCTCACAAGATTGAAGATCTAATATTCATTTTTTCAGGAAATGGAGTTGTGGTAAAGTCAATACGTAAGTAAGAAATGTCTTCTCCTAACTGCACAACTTCCTAAAGCAATGATGCTAATGATCAATTTATATTAAACACAATTTTTCTCATTTTGATTAAATCTCAAATTAAATCTTTGATGTAAGACTCGATTTTAGTATCGTGTCAAATTTTGGGACAACAGAGATAAGTGATTATTAAAAATTTCAAAATTTGACAGCAAAACTAGGCAAACATCACATTTTATAATTACAAAAATAGAAAAGACTGACAAAATTTACTTTAATACAAACATGTTGCATGGGGAATAATTTGAATATGCTCTATTTTGTTTATCAATTATATTAATTTATATTCTTCGTTGTGATGTTACCATTGCACTGCACCAAAAGAAAATAGGGACTCCATTCTTTGAGAACTGGATTTGCAAAAAATTGACACTTGAATTAACACTTGGTTGCATAAAATTAAATACTCATTCCCTGAACGTGTTGAAGATTATTCTTTGCCGGTTTTCCAAACATTCCAAGGTACAAAAACCCGACGACTTTCTGGTCGGTTTCATGTCTAAACTTGAGCAAGTACGAGGAAATTCAGAGAACATACAAAATATCAGTCTTATCACGCGTCATTCCGCAGTCACCGTCTTGCACGTGGTTGTGACGGTTTCAAGAAGCTGTTGCTTAGGTCTGTACTGGACGGGAAAACGGAGATTTGAATACGATATAGTTGGTGAAGTGTGACTAGTCGCTGTAATTCAGTACAGTAGAACATGCATACAAAACGAGTGTGACAGATGCAAGTGTCGCCAGAAAGTCTGGAGCCGTGGCCCACCAAAAAGACTTCCGTGGGTGGCAGTGTCAGCGGTGAGCACGCTTATGATGTGGTGGGTTGCGTATACTAAATTTCGGCCTGTTCTGGTGATAACTACGGCTTCCTTTGGACAAAATGTATTGTTCCTGTGAAAGAAGTTCGACATACACATTCTTCTTGCTTGTGACGAAGAAAGACGCAACACTTTTTGCAGTGCAACACAGCCGCCTTCGAACAAAGTATTGTAAGTAATGAAGCTAATTATTGACCTTTTGGAGGTGTATTTTGTTTATCGACACAATTCTCTTAGTTATCGAAACTAATTACACTGACTTAATACTAACTAAGGAGCCCGATGAACTGTGGGACAAACAATCGTTTCCCACGCTACAATTAAAACATTTCGTGTATAGTTGGTAATTTTTTTATACATATATAAACTGTTTTTATTACACGAGACTGGCATTTGGACCACGGGAATACGAGCCGTTAGGTAGTATGAGATGAACCTGTGCGAAAACTCTGCTAAAATGTGAAAATTAGATCCATTTCATCCAGGAACCGAACTTCGAAAGACCAGTTCATGAACTGTGCGTTACAGCATTATAACCCCGGTTCTATACAAGAGTAACAATTTTAACATTGGTGAGCGTTGAGAGTAAATTGGACAGAAAATCAAATAGTCTCTTTAATGTTGTCGTTAATTATCCACCATAGATTATTTGCTAACACTTCTTGCCAGATAGGTGCTTCCGTTTGCAGAGAAAAACAAAAGCGATGGTGCACACATGTTGTTTAGGCTTCCATGTAATTTACCAGTATGATCGAGATCGGTGCCAAGACAGAAAGGAAATCAGTGACAGAAAAGGAAACAAGAGTCAAAATAAGTTACAATACTAAAAATAGATAAAAGAAAAAAAAATCAACATGTTGATTCTTTCATGAAAAAACGAGTCAGAATAATGTAACTGGATGAGACATTCTAAGTAATTGCCTACCTGTGTCACAGGCAGTAGCGGTCATTAAGTAACACAGTGGTAACAAGCTTTGTATTGTTCTTGTGAGTTCCTTGGGCTGTCTGTCTGGTGTGACGGTCACGCGGGTCTACGCCAGGCGGATTCTGAGTAGTGAGGCAACATCGATAACAAAACATCGATTTTAGCATACATCAAAGTTCAAAATGAAAACATCGATGTTAAAAATACATCGGCTAAAAACCATCGATGTTTATCAATTCGCCGAATAAGGGTACGAGAAGAAGAGGCAGACCGTACGCCCACAGAGTATTTGTTGACCATATCTCAGTGTGCGAAATGGATATGAAAAAAAGAGGAAATACAAGGGCATTGAAGTCATTTTGGGCGAGAGAATGTGGTCGATCAAGATGGTGCCAGCAGCGTTCCATTGGTTCCACCACTTGAATAACAGTGTGACTATCAGTTACTATTTCATATTTTAACTTTTACAGTATTGTGATCATGGGAATTTTTCATTCAGAAATAAAACATCGGAAAAGAAAAAAATAAATCGGCACAAAACATCGGTATTAATACATTTTCTACAAAAACCTCGATGTTTTGAAAACGTTGACATCGATGACGCACCCCTAGTTCCGAGTGGATCAAACCTTTCAAGCAACCATTCAGGAACTACCGGCCAGCGCGACGCAGCTTACGAGAAAGTCGCGGATCAGTCGAAGCCTACGCCAGGCGAACTCTGCAAGCTGGGGACGAGCGACGGTTCAGAGATCGCGACTCGTGATTATAGACCAGTCCAATGTTGGCTATGCGGGGGCGTCCTCTGAGTTCGCACTATCTTAAGGTGTGAAGGAAAGAGCGGGGGGGGGGGGGGGTAGTCAAGGCGGGTAGACGCAGATGTCGGGTTTTTACTTTTTCGCTATTGCTTACGCAGTATAGAGAAAGTCTTGTAATGCTGAAAAAAGGGCAAGTTATCGACAGAACACAAGACACTTTTCTTACGCCGTAACACTTGAAATGTCTTTTCTCTGACTGTCTTTATATTGTACTTTAGAGGGTTCTCCCACAATTTCTCTTTTAAAACAATAATTAAGAAAATAACAGAATAAGACTTGCTCGCCATTACAAAATTCTCTTGGCTTAATTCAAAAGTATATTGACTTACTCAAGAAGATTATGGGGAGGTCATGACCTCTGTGACCCATTCAGCTCATGATCTACTACTGCTGTCTTTGTACTTTCCGTGTTATATACAGAGTGTCCAGAAAGGAAATAACGAAACTTCGAAAATAAGCTCTTAAGACAATTTTAAGGATATTTTGTCTAATAAACTCCTTCGAGATTTCGAATGGCTGATCCGCAATAAGCACTCAAAAGTTGGATTGAAAAATTAATTTCAATGAATTTGCATTTCAGAAACACACAAACACTTGAAAAACATGTAAATTGTTTATTATTTACAAAATAAAATCGATATATTTGTTTACAAAGAAAAAATTAACACAAAAATAAGTAAAGCAATTGAATTGCTTTCGAGCCAAATAGTGAGTTGATACTTTTTCTTTGAATGAGTAAATGATGCGATGTGAAACAATGTAAATAATGCAATTCTAGGATGTGTAAATGAAGTTGATAACTGAATATTGTGTTACAGATTAACAAATAGCTACAAGTATGTTATGCGAGAAAAAGAGTTCACATGTTTTGTTATAAACGTATCTTTGAAATAGAGCTCGCTAGGGAATTCAGCAATTGCGACTCTAATAATGATTGGTTGGAAGTTTATTACGAGAAAATTTATCCAGGGATACAACAAAATTACTGCGATAATTTCACAGAATTGTCTAATAATAGGAAAACGATAAAATATTTATACATTTAATACATGTTGAGATGTCACTCTTATATCCAGTCACTGTTGATGGTGAACAAAATTCATACGAAATAATAAGAAAATTATGTGAATTTACTTCTCTTTTGCATTTGAACGATTTAAAACACATTTGCCTCCCCCTGCTTCTCATTTCGTTCTCACATATTATAGGCTTTTGGAACATCATTATTTTTACATTTTATTCAGAGATAACCTTCCAGGCCATGGCCAATTCACCTCAGTGCTGGTATCTACTGCACCACCAGCAACATTTTACAGGACTCAACATTTCTTCGTTATGAATTCTGAGATAAAGGAACTTGTTTGCAAAAAATAGCAATAGAAATAGAAAAAATGTAAAAAAGATATGAAAATTTTGCAAGAATCAACAAGCAGCTAACATAAAATGTGCTAGTGAAAATTCTCCGTACAATCTAGACACAGGCATTTGTGTTGAATAGAGGTTCCCTCCTGGGTCAGTAACGACCCTCCGAGGGTCTGAGGGATACAAAGCAACTAAATTTTTAGACTAATAATAAATTACAAATTCTTTCTCTTTTCTTATCCATCGTTCACCCTTAAGACTTAAGATATTTAAAAATCTCAAGAAATAATAACTATGCATTGACAACGATACTCTATCGCGTAAGAAAATAATCCACTGGAGAACTCTTATGGACAGCACTTAAACACACTCAGTATTTTGAAACCATTCCTCTACAATGAAGGTTAGATACTCAAGTACTCAAAAGTGGAAGCGTCTTCAATTGTTGTGTATATATATATATATATATATATATATATATATATATATATATATATATATATATATTGTGGCGTCACCAATTAATTAATATAATTTTATTATGGCATCGCCAATAACAAAGTAATTCCTACAGCTGGAAATAGCTCGCGTCGAGAAAGAAGTGGGTCAAAGGGACGCGGCCTCCACCGCGACGGTTCCCTTCGCTAGACAGGGAGGCCCACCCCCCGACCGCGCACAGGTCTTCTTTCCAGAGGCAACTGGTTTATTGCCCCTCATAAACAGACATAAAGGCCCAGGCCGAAGACCGGCCGAACAAAGCGCCACCCTCGCGTTCTTTCTGTTGCCGCTCGACCAGGGAATGCCAGCCCCGATGGAGTTGGGCCGGGTGTCAATTAGGCGAGGAAGACACATTTACGACGCATCGTGAGCGAAACCTTTCTTGGCCATCAAACTGATCCCTTCTCGGACAATGCTAACTCCTCACATTCGTTCTGGCACGCGTCGGGGCACGCGACGGGCACCAGAAGTCCCGCGGGAGTTGTTTCTCTCTAAATACAGTAGGGTGTCGATTAGCCCATGACGGTCCGGGAATCCGTGAAATGCGCTTTTACGCGCGCACGTGTCCAGATAGCTGCGATCAGCTCCCGGAGTAACTGACAAAGGGAAGCGAGTGAGAGAGCGAAGCCAGCGACAGACAGAGAACATTTACGGAAAAATACAGAGAAATCGACACGAGATTGGTTAATCGAATCCTGCGACGCAGCCACCCTCGGCCAATGGGAAGCTTCGCCATGAGGGAAGGGAGAAATTTGGTGCCAGGAACAATTTGGGAAGGGGAAAGGAACTTCTTTTATAAACGCGATGCAGAGTAGGAATAGGACCTTTGTAAAATTTCTTCGGAGGAACACTTCTAAAAATTACTTCGAAACGAGACTTCTTCTTAGATTTGTTGAAGAGACTACTTCTAAGATTTTCCGGCGAACTTCACTTGTAAATTCCTTCGACAGTCTCGACTTGTAAAATTTCTTCGTGGAACTTCGAAATTTTCGTTACATGAGAACTTCACTTCTAAAAGTTATCCAGTCATTCACGATCGGGATGCGAGTTTGGGAAAAGACTTTCCCACAGCCGAATTAGTCAGGACGCGACTCGTAAATTGTTGCGGAGAAAACTCAGGCGGGAAACTACCGGATCCCGCGCCGTTTTCGCTTCGGCCCGCCAGCCTTGCCGCCTCTCGTCCCGGGCTAAGTGACAGCCCTTTTCGCAACGTCAACGCCCGTGGCCACTCGCCCCCTCTGAGCCTGCTGGAGCTGACAACCTGGAATCGCCGCTACCTGAGCGAGAGAAGACGCGCCGCAGAAGATCAGCAACCCGGAGCCGCCGCCGCCTCTGCTTTGAGGCTGCCGCCTCGGCCCGCCCACGAAGACCAGCAGCCATTGGTGATAACTATGAGACGATGCCGTCTCACTGAACAATTATAACAGCGAAAAACTGCAAGTGGCCGCGCTCAGGCCCAGCAGAATTAACCACTTGTAATTAATTCACAGAGTAATTTTAGTAAAAAACTTGCGTCGCCCATTGCGACATTGTAATTTCCCTGGTAGCTTTTGGTGCCAGAAATAAACTGGTATTCGTTACAAATGACTCTGTGTTCATTCCTGACCTCCCATCTCTTCCATTCAGTTACATTTCAGGAGCTGAACCTGGCGCCCTCCCCCGTGCACATTAGGTTTGTTTACAATATATATATATATATATATATATATATATATATATATATATATATATATATTTGAGAATATTGGTGAATGAAATTGTTATTTTAAAGACATTGGCGTGCAGTAATTTGTATTATGATTATGAATGCTGTATATTATACAGGTGATTCAGTCCTCGTTGCTCATACAAAGCTCGATGAAAGAGTACACTAAGTTATTCATGCGTGCAAAAGGAAATAACCCTATTCAAAATTTCGGAAAAAAAAGTTTTTTGTCATTGGCCATTTTTTTCTCGAAATGAAGCCCAAATATTACATTAAATATTGTTCCATGTTGCTATTATTGAATACTGATCTAGCAAATATGAATGGAGAAAGAAAAAATAATTTTTAAGTGTTATTTAGGTTAGTTTATCATACTTGCGTATACAGCCAAAAACTCGCACTTTCCCCTCGTGAAACAGGGAAACTACAAGTTTTCAATATAGCCGCTTCCTGCGTGAACGCAAGGTAGGCATCTGTGCCGCATGGCCTCCATGACGCGCACAATTTTGCCTCTGCCTTGATTTCTGTCTCCACGCTTTCAAAGGTCAGCACAATCCTCGACTTCGGTAGCTTAAACGCGGCCTTCCATTAACCCCCAGCTCCAAAAGCGTTGTGAGTACCTGATTTATAAAATTCAGATACTGAATGCTCAGGAAAGAAGTAAGGACCAAGGATAAATTACACAATGCCAACAGACACATTTACAGAAAACCGTTCTTGAAGAGCTAGGCTAGTGAAACATAAGGATTTCTTTGGCCCTCACATGCAAATTGTGAATATTAATTGCGGCAATTCTTATAAAACACGCTTCACCTGACCAAAGAATGCAATTCCTGATTTTCTTTGCATTTGTGCAGGAAATGCTTGGAGAATTTAAAGCGACGTTCATAAGTCTCTACGGAGGAAAGCTGTACCAGCTGGAAATAGAACAGTCGTAATCTCACCGCATGAATTGTGCGCCAGACGAGGGACTACGATGTCTTAAACCTCGCGCGCTATTTGTCCAGTCATCGCTTCCGGGTATTCTCGGATATATTAGCATTTGAGTTTTCCACAGTAGAGGCGAGCCCAACCCGAGGTGAAGCCGCTTAGCCATTTGCCGTACTGGCCATGCTACACGAGCACAAGCTCATAGTCCAAAGTTTAACGTTAATTATTTACAAAATTCAACGAATAAGAGTGTACAATTTTGGCAAATTCAATCTATACATTAGATATGGAATAAGGTCCCGGTGTTTTAGCAACGGGGACTGAAGCATCCTGTAGAGAAAACTAATGTGTGTCGATGAAGCAATTAAGACTCTTAAAAGGGGTCGATGAAAGAAAAAATTAGGAATCATTGGTTTTAATATTGTCACTTAATGAAGTTCCGGTGACGTTGCAGAGTTTGAGTTCGAAGAATAAAATACTTCAGAGGTTATTTGTAACTTCATTGATGAAGTTTGTTTCTCGTAAAATCTTGATTTATTAAGTTCGTTTTATTTTAAACTGTTATTGTGAGAAATCGTAACATGCGAATGCTGGAGGGCGCATATACATAATAATCATTAGGCATCTTAGTATTCCGCAAGATTTACGGACCTCAACGACTCGTTTCTTCAGAACCTGTTTCTACATAAGCGTTACTGTTACGACATAATGGCGCTTCATGAGGAGGTAGTAATATCTCATGACTAGAGCTCAAAAGTTCAGACAGGTATTTTACCTAAAATAGGCAGGCAAAAAGGCATTTATTTTTTATTAAAATAGGTTTGCAAAAAATAATGCAAAAATACATGCAAACATTTATTTACACCAAAGTAGGAGGTCAAAACACAGAAATCATTGAAAAATTATAATTTCAAAGAAATTATTGTATAAAAAATTAATAATTAAATTTATTCATTTATTCATTTATTCATTATAACTTCAAAATTTTCATTTGCACTTATGTGAAGGAAACTACCCTTTGTTTGTAATCTTGATTGCACATGACCATCCGGTATGAGAACGGATTTATTTTACTCGCGACGCTGTCTCTACGAAATGCTATTGTGGACTCTTTTGAATCTTGAAATGGTATCAGTGAAAACAGAATTATAAATTTCGTCCTTCGCACATGTGTAATTGCTAGACGGGAAAAGAGAACAGGAAGGAACTGAGAAGGGTATATCATGTACAGACACCGTTGTTCTCAAAAGGGATTCGAGGCCATTCACAAACATAGGATGGGATTTCCTGTGAGCGAACAAGTCTATCAGTATCAATGAAAAAATATCAAAAATCTTCACTGGTATCTTCTTCCTTTGCCTTTTGGATTTTTAACACAAGCTGACACTGAAGCCTCCGCGTCCCCAAAAAGAAAATAGACGATCTTGCCTTCATGTTGCCCAGGCCCGCTGGTATTTTTCCAGCATGATAGAGATCGGTGCCAGGAGGGAAAAGGGGAAAAATGACGAGGCACAAACAAGGCAAAATGCCATCAGAACCTAAAAAAAGACATCAGAAACTAAAATAGGTACAAAAAGGCAAAATGTAAATCTGGTAAAACAACTCGGGAAGTAGGTACCATTAAGTGATTCATATTGTTATAAGTTATAAAATCGTAACAATAATAAAATGGACTTTTGCAAAACTTTGGGGCTCTACTTATGACAAATACCCAAGGAGTGTTTTATAGCCCTCGGTGCCAATGCTTGTGAATTGATCAGGCGAACTGGGGAACAAGATCGTGGGCCTTCACGAGTTTCATCTATGTTCGTTTGTCTGTGAACAACAATAGCCCCAACGTAGTACACAGGATTTTCACCAAAATGGGCACTCTCAATTCACCTCACTGACGTCGCTGCCCCTCGAATTTTACAAAATGTTTTGAGGGTATATTACATAAAGCCTTTGGCCACGATCAAAGTATTCCAATAACTCTCAAATCAATGAGCAAAAATGACTCGATTCCCCAACCCGGGAAATATTTTTTCGGGATGGAAACACTCGCAGACACATTGGGCCAAAGAGGGAATATTTAAGTAAGCCATTGCAAGCCACAATAACATATGCAATCGATTTCAAAGTAATGATTTAATCAGTTTTATCTAGAATTATAACACGACCTAATCGTTACAAATAATACGAGAAAGTGTGTTGTTGTTGCACTACTAGTTTACAAAAGTGCAGGTTTAAGAGGTGTCAGTAAAACAATATTTTCCATGCTTTTCTTTCGATAACTGAGGATTCCCACGTCAATCACTCTGCTTATTCCTCTTATAACCCTCGTATTACAACCATTTAGGCCACCATTTCCTCAGATATCTTTGTCATCGGACTAACCCTTCTTAATGGACAACATATTAAGATCTTTTTTATATCACCAATTGTCTCTAAAATCCCCCTCTTACCTTTAACTCCTTTCAGCATTTCGTACGTTCACGGTCATTTTCGTATTAGACGGCACAGTAACTGTGGTAAATTCTGAGATCATGAGGTAAACAGCTAAACACATTTTACAGCAGAATGTGACCTATTGAATTTACTCTGGTATGTTTATCAATAACTCAACAACTACGATAAAAACTGAATGCATTAAAAATTCAAAACTTGTTTTAAAAATTTTAATTGAAGACAAAATGTATTCACAATTCAAAGAAAATCTGGGAAATGAAAAATTATAATACATCACCAATTACCATGTTTCAATAAAACTGTTGCAGTGAAATGAAGTTAATTTACAACAATAAAAGAGTGAAAAGTACTAAATCATTCTACACACTAAACAGATAATCCATTCACTCAATGTCCTATTGGCTTGCAGTCATAACAAGTTTCTTAAAGTACCTTCTTTGAAAAGAAACTAAAATATTACATTAGACATTGTGGTGAATACTAGAATGTGGAACACTTGATTTGTATAGAATAAGTTTACAACATATTGACTTCCAATAATACATCAATGAATACATTGAGAACAGTTGAAATTATTTGAAATTATACTATTAATGCCAAACATTGAATATATATAATTATTATAATTGAAAGAAATATCATAATTGAATCGTGTAACAAAGAAACAACAAATAGTTGCATGTGACTCAGAGGTGTATAAATACAGTTTACAATAGTTATTATGAAGTCTTTGACCACGTAATACAGGAGAGATATGAATATCCAGAGCAAATATATAATTAAGAAATTACTGAATTTAGTAATAGCAATTCAACTAGATTGCCAATTGGATCACTCAATTGTGCATTTAAATACGAGATGGCCAAGATATAATTGGATCGAGGCCAAACACTATACGAAGTGGGGATATTGCGTCACATGTAAAAGCGTACTATAATTAAATTGCTAAATAAATGATAGCATAGTACCTCTCACAAATGAGTGAGACAATAATTACCAAGAAATAGAACTGAAGGAGAGAAATGATTATAAGAGTATGTCGTGACTTATTAGATATATCAGTTATCTCCAGTTATTGCGTAATCCGGATCTCAATCAAGATGGCTTTCACACTTCAATTCACACTTTCACATTTCAGTAAGAACAATGCGGTGACAAATTTAGCAGACATTGAAAATAAGAGAGTTATCAAACTTACAGTTGCAGATGTAATTGCCACACTATGCCTTGCGTTGTGTGGTAATTACGTGTTTTCCGCGTCAGGAATCACATCCACCTAATCAATTGAAAAACTTCACTTCACTTTGGAAAAGTACATAAACGCATGAGTTCGTTCATCTCGTGACCTCGTATATTAACACATAGGCTCGTACATATCACATAACCCAGTTATTCAATAAAGCTGAAAATTTCAAAGTAATGTAACATTACATGAAAATTTCAAAGTACCATTGCATTCAGATGTAGATGTTGCTCGTGCGTGTCGAACACTGAAACCTTTGCGATCGTACCCGGTCAATGAGAGCCATCACATGACACTCTCCTCCGCCCTGGAAGGCATGAGACATCCGCCGCCAGCTGTTCCCACGCCTCTTCACGAGGGGAGAAGTTTCTAGAACTCCAAAGGTCGTAAAGGAAAAAGAGAGTCTCTCTGTCCAAGAAAATGAGGAGTCGGTGAATGAAAATCCGGTTTCCTCTAAATACAATTAATAAAGGCAGCTGCCACCTCCATTTGTTTCGAACGAGTTGCGAGGGTCGGTCAGGGAAACGGCGCGAAGTCAGCGCCCCTCGCGGTGCGTCTCGGAAAGAGCGCCGGGGCACGTGCCTGGACCTCGGGGCGCGCGACGCGGGCGCGGCACGTGCAGTGTGCGACACGGAGAGACGGGACGGGACGGGACGGGACGGGACGCGACGGGACGGGACGGGTCGGGGTGAGGTTATGACTAGGAATCTGCGGCACGCCGATACACCCGCTCGAACACTTTATCGTGATGGATAGGGCAATTACCTTGCCCATCAATTAACAGCGTGGCGCCCCCTCCGGCGTAGGGAGCGGCGGCCGGCGGCGCCAGCGACCGCAGCGGAGGCCGCACGTCGCCCACCCACGACTCCTCCCGCCCCCGCCCGCCCCCGCCCGGGCCCCCGCCTTCGCTCCTGCCCTCGCTCCCGCCTTTGCCCCCGCCTTTGCCTGTGCACTTGCCTCCGCCTTTGGCCCCGCCCTCGCCCTTGAACCCACACCCGCCCAGGCCCCCGTCGTCACTCTTTCTCTTGCACCCACCCTTCTACCAGCCCTTTCTACCGCCTTTGCCCCCGCCCTTGGTCCCGACTTTGGATTGCCCTTGCCTCTCCCTTGCACCCGCGCTCGCCCCCGCCCTCGCCCCCGCCCTCGCCCCCGCCCTCGCCCCCTCCCTCGCCCCCCGCCCTCGCCCCCGCCCTCGCCCCGCCCTCGCCCCCGCCCTCGCCCCCGCCCTCGCCCCCGCCCTCGCCCCCGCCCTCGCCCCCGCCCTCGCCCCCGCCCTCGCCCCCGCCCTCGCCCCCGCCCTCGCCCCCGCCCCCGCCCTCGCCCCCGCCCTCGCCCCCGCCCCCGCCCTCGCCCCCACCCTCGCCCCCGCCCTCGCCCCCGCCCTCGCCCCCGCCCTCGCCCCCGCCCCAGCCCTCGCCTCCGCCCTCGTTCTTGGCGCCACCCCCGCCCGGACCCTCGCCTTCACTCCTGCCCTTGCTCCCGCCCATCACTCTGCCCCAGCCCCCACCGTTGGCCTCGCCATCGCACCTCCCCACTCCACTCCATTACACCCCACCCCACCCGACTCCGCCCATCGCCGCCGCGTCCGCTGACCTCAACCCAGCCCTTGCCTTCGCCGTCGCCTCCGCTGTCGCTCCCGCCCCACTCCCCGCCCTCTCCCTTGCCCGTGTGTTCTCAACTCAGTGATTGGCGCTCGGGACACCGCTGCGCGTTCGGACTAGACATACCCAACCATCACCCTGCCTTCGTCCTTGCAGGCACCCTGCATCTGCCGTGCTCGTCCCCACCTTCATTCTCGAGGCATCTCCCCGCCTGACTGCCCTGCTCTTGTCTCCATCCCCGGAGCTCTGAATGCAGTTATCCGGTATCCAAATATAAGCAAAGACACAAAATTAGAATATATAAATGTATGATTGAAAGTGTTACAATGTATGGTGCGGAAATATGGCAGCTCTCAGAACAACAAAATTGAGAACTTTGGAAATGGATTTCCTCAGAAGAGCTGCAGCAATATCTAGAAGGAAAAGAATTAGGAATGAGCAGGTTAAGGAAATAACGAATTTGCAACATGATATTATAGAGAAAATTGAAAAGAAACAACTCACTTGGTTTGGACATGTACAGCGAATGGACGAGAGAAGACTACCCAGAAGATCCCTAGAATGGCAACCAAGTGAAAGGAGCAAACGAGGCAGACCAAGACCGGGATGGATCGACAAGATCAGAAAGATAATCGAGAAGTGGAAATTACCTCCTGATTCATGGAAGAACAGGGAAGACTGGAGAAGAAGATTGGGCGCCGGAAGACCGAAGTAGCGGTTAAGAAAACGGCAAGAAGAAAAAGAAGGAAAAAAACAGCAACAAAAAACAAGCCATTCAGAAACCCGCATACAACAAATTTCAGAAATGAAAACAACAACAACAACAAAACATTATATTCTAACGAACAGAGCTTAAATAGCAACAGTCATATTTGCAGTAATACCAAAATACTGGCTTTGTAACAGAGCCCCGCTCTCCGAGGTCATCGGGGCGCGCCTGCCGTCTCCCCGCTCGCCCTTGGCGTTCGGCTGCTGAGAAGAGTCCCGATTCGGTGCGATGCGATGCGATGCGATGCGATGAGACGCGATGCGATGCGATGCGATGCGACGCGACGCGATGCGACGCGATGCGACGCGATGCGATGCGATGCGACGCGACGCGATGCGATGCGACGCGATGCGATGCGATGCGATGCGATGCGACGCGACGCGACGCGACGCGATGCGACGCGACGCGACGCGACGCGACGCGACGCGACGCGACGCGACGCGACGCGATGCGACGCGATGCGACGCGATGCGACGCGATGCGACGCGATGCGACGCGATGCGACGCGATGCGACGCGATGCGACGCGATGCGACGCGATGCGACGCGATGCGACGCGATGCGACGCGATGCGACGCGATGCGATGCGCTGGTGACAGGTCGGCTAAATCCCGATATTTCCCTGTCTGCAGTTTCGTCCGCCTGGGCGCTCGTAATACCTCTCTTCCGCATTTGCCGCGCCCGAGTGCGTGTGCCTTGGAATCCGTGGTTGAGCGCGATCGAAGCAATCTGTGTCCGGAAACGCGGTGTATTCTTCTTTTTTTTTACGTCTTGCATTTTTTTTGCCTTCGTCTTCCCACTCAGCAAGGAATTTGCGAGGAGAATCGTTCAAGGTCGACGCGGATACGGAAATAGAGCTTGCTTGCATATTGCATCTCTTGTCTTCTGCCAGGCTGGCGGATTTCATGCTGTTTGCTCCGGATGTGTGGCTATTTGCTTTTCTGCGGATGGGTGGAGCTTACATGGGGAGAATTTGTGGCAATAAAGAAAACAGATTTCGTAAGAAGACGTTTCTGAATTTAAAAGGTGCGAACATACATATTTTGACGCAAGCTGATGTTTAAGATTATGATCATTCGGTAACATGCTCTAAGTAACAGTAAGAGAATTTGTAGGTTGAGATACAGATATCGTTTTTAAAAATCATGTCAAAACAGGGAATCATGTGAAGTTGCGAATGGAAATTATGTTATTGTTTTATTGTTATTGGGTATCAACTTGATACCTGTTAATTTTGCTGTAGTAAGGTTAGAATGTTTCTCTCCCTATTTTTGTTGGCTGCACCAACTCAAAGTAAGATATTTTCAATGTGTGCTGGGGCGGCTGATGGCCCAACAAACAGAGGGTGGCAGATTCATCGAACAATGGAAATGTACTCGTAATTCACAAAATTCAGAACCTCAGTATAGTAAGCCATTCATGTAAATTGATTTAAACGAAGTTTAATATAAGTCTACATTCAAACATTACTTACATAATTTCATGCGTAGTGTCCGTGCCAGGTACGTTAATCTCCCGCTCACAGGGTTCTGACTTACATTACAACGGGCCCTTGAGTTTTTGCATTAGTTCTGTATTTAGGCAATTGCCAGAAATCGAATTCATACATAACAAAATAAACTAGATTTCGAAAACATGATGATCGAACTCTAGCACTTTGCAACAACGTTTGTACACGATTTACACTAGAGTTCGTTTCATGATCTTCGTTGTTATTGCTGCTATTAGTGGTGATGATAACGAAATCAAATTATTTTATCTCGAAAATTTCACTACCGTGGTATGAATATTGCAATAGTGAAAGATCTATAATTTTTCAGGAATGTAATCTCTCGATAGAGATTATTTTCTTGAAAAATATGATTTGTCGGCAGGGTCAACAAAATCAACAACCACAAACAACACTTTTACAACAACTATCACGATCTTCTACCCACTCATTCTATACCAATTCACTAAGATACGACCGTTCACGACGTTCACAATGGCTGCCGGACACTTGTGAGAGAACAGCGACAGAAGGAAAGAGTTTCTTTCAGAATGGACAATACACAAAGGATTCATCAAACGTACATTTTACATTAAAAACTATAGATGGCATTATTTCAAGAACCGTCTCTAAGGAACAGATTTTATTAAGGATCAAATCTCTTATCTTCAATTTTGTGGTTGTAGAAAGAAGCAGAATTTTTCAAAAAAACTTTTGAAATCATCCAAAATTCGTGATTTTAACGAGAATGAGACGTACATTTTTAATGACAATGAGGGCTGTTCTTTTAAGCGTCTTTTACGCTATCGGGCGACCAATTTTATTTCAGAAATATAGAGCGTTTTTGAGAAACGTTTGAAAATGTTTTTGTTGCTTCGGGTGAAGTGCCACAAAATAAAAATATGTTTCAAACTCAGAGGGCCGTAAGTTAAGGGCCAGACAGATGGGCAGATGTGCAGATCGGCAGACGGGTAGATGGGCAGGCAGGGAAACGGGCAGTTTTGGCGTAAACCAATTTTTCAATATCTAAGACTCACAAACGTGGATTAATGTGGTCTTAGCGATTATGGGTCGTACTGAAAGTTCGATGGTGTTTGAGGGGGGTGGATATGAAGTGGTGGATGAGGAGGTAATTATTAAAAATTGATACAGTCTTAGTGGAGAATGGAACTGACGAATGAAAGGAATTCAGGGTATAAATGAACTTCATAATATTAGTAATTTGTTCGTATAATTTGGTTCACTAAGGTGTCAAAATTTGTTTTGAAAAACAACTAAATTGCCTTCACTATCATCATCTGATGATGATTGTCTTGATGAACGTGATGATCGGGAATGGTGATCATAATGACGATGGTGGAGATAGGTAGAAAACTTTGACACATTCTCTTTGTACTTGCAAATAGCACAGCAAAGATTCCCTTGTCACTGCAACTAGTCTTCCTTCTTCCCAACATCGAAGTGCAGTCTTATTGAAAAATTGACGTTACCTATTTAGAAATCAAAAGAAAAGAAATCAAATTTCCCTTTTATATACGTTTAAAGAGATTCTATCAGTTGTATTTTCGCACACGTTATTGAAACTGGCATGGTGAGCAATGAGTATTGTAAAGCCATTAAGCTGATGAGCAAACTCAAGTGTCACAACAAAGTAACCCAATGTAAACAATTTTTTTTCTATTTGCAACATTCTGGCAGTATTTCATTCATTTGGCATAGAAGCCAGAATGGCTATTAACGTGGCTCTTTTGTTTTTATTGCTGTGTTTTATTGCCGTTTTCATTTGAACGCATCTGTTTATATTGAGGTTCGACTCATTACAATGTAAATTGAGCTGTTATGAAGTTGTAGCCATTAAAACAATGGCGCTTGACCCTCTGACACTCAATCGCGGACACCCTGAGGTGTAACGGCTATTTTCGCCTGGTGCACGAATCTACCTTGGAATTGATATTTCGGCATTTAATTGCCGTCTACTATAACGGCTCTATTGTTTGCTGAACGTCAATTAATTTTGGTTCCTCTGACTTTCACCCAGAGGCTCCTGGTTTCAGAAATAATTACCTGCTTCAAATTAATATTACAAATCTGCAGGTCATGCTTTTGTTGTAAAGTACATTTGCAAAATAATTATTGTTCTAAAAATAATTATTGTTCCCAAATTAATTATCGTTAACATTCTACTTCATTGGTAAGTGGCTAATAAAAATCAAGTCCCTGAAATTATTTCAAAATCTTCGCAAAAATGAAATCAGTTTTTTAATTTTCTCATTAAAATAGAGAGAAATATACTCATATTGAGGGTATATGTTCGATTTATGCTGATACATCTAAATTTTCGAAAATTCCACAAGTTTAACAATAACACTGAAATATGCGTAAGATATGAACGATACAAGTTGTGCTCGTAGCAGGGAGAGTTCTGCGAGGTTCTCCACTATTATATCCACACCCTAATCCCTTCATAATCTCATGGTACGACTCGCAAGTATCCCGGGCGATGTAAAAACTCGTCAAATTAAATAGTTATACTTTATTTCTTCTTTTCTTTAAGATGTGTACGTATAGAGAAGACTGCGGAAACGAAGTTGCGGGTACAGATTGTAATTTATATAAAGTTCGAATTTTAAAAATGAGTATTTGGTCTGGACCCATGGTTACGTTTCTAAGTTACAGTGAAAGTAACAACTAAATGAATTTCGTTGACAGAAATAGTAAAATAACTTGTTGGTAACTGAAAATACCCTAATATCTGTAATAAATATGTGGAATTACGAATGCATCATAGAGATCTCTTTTGTTATAATAGAGACATTACTTAAAGCCTTCCTTTTTAATACAATGGCTCGTTTAGAATCGAAACGTCCTTGGGTAATTTTCTTTTTCTTGTTTCTAATAGTGTTGTTAAAATATGACTCTCAATGAAACTACAAACACATCTCCGTGAGTACGCTAATAATTTTGTAGTGATTAATCGCAGATAAACAAATTTGTTACACCAAATAGTTTTGTTCATTATTGCATTAAACTGCGTTAAAAATCCTTTGATTTTCTGCATGCACGTGATCATAGAAAGCGTTTTCCGTTAATAACCTCTACCAAGCAAAACCACCCACGCGGATGTGTTGATTCTTCTCTGTTCGCAGCTATTTCCCACGTACTGAACCGTTTGGTGCCGGTCCAAGCTTACATTAGTCGTAAATCAGCTCGGCGAAGTTCGGCTGCCGTCCGCCCGGTTGAGCGGACCAGCATCTGCTCGTTGGGGCAAGCGCTCGGCTCTGAAACGGGACCAGTGATAAAAGGCTAGAACGATCGTTTGACGACGTGTTGTCTGCGAAAGGAGAATACGAGGGAAAGCAAAGAGAGCAAGGCGACTCGCCATTATGTAGTACTCCGCCGACGGTCCGAACAGTTTTAACACTCCTTGTCTTCAGTGGGTCACGTGCTTCAACCGGCAGGGCGAAATGGTCTAGATGTTGGATCGGCACTTGTGACGATTTCGTGTCCCATTTGAAAAGTACGTGTAATTTATATAATTATTCCACTGCCACCATCGTCAGGTTTGCATTATTGTCGAAGCATGAGGGGGAAAAATACTTCAGGTTTGTGAACCGCGTAAGAGATACGGGATTTAATCGTACGTACGTATGTATATATGTGTATATATGTATATATGTGTATATATGTATATATGTGTATATGTGTATATGTGTATATATGTGTATATATGTGTATATATGTATATATATGTATATATATGTATGTATATTGTAACACTTCCGGTATTCTCTGGGTAGAAAACACGCGGTTAGCGGCCCTGTCGTTCTAGCTCAGTCGGTGATGGAAGGAATTGTCTGACAATACAATGGCAGTACGAAACAAACACTGTGATCACTGGTAAAAATTACTTTATTCCTGGGCAACAAAATTTAAGATGCCCCAGGGAAGTTACAATCTTAAACCAAATAAAAGAATAGTGGGAAAATTAGATGAAGATAAACGAAGATGGAAAGTTAGTAATAGGAGTTAAGCTTAAAAAACTAAGAAGAATTATAACTAACAATTACAATTCGTGAGAATTCAATGTGTCATTGCGCGACACCGCATTACGAATCACGCAGGGGTGAATACCCTGAAATATTTTGCCTTGTAACAGTTCGTTCTGGACCCGGGATGGGCGCGTCTCGGTCGAGAGGGCGGCAGTGGCCTTCAAGAGGCGCGGCCACGGCGATGTCCTTACGCGCTATCAGGCGCGCGCGTCAGCTGGTCGGCCGCCTGGTTATGTCACCATAGGGGGCGACGGCCGGGCGGCGTTTAACGGAGTCTGGTCGAATCTGGCAGGACTGGCAGAACTCGGAGTAGTCGGGCGATCAGGATTCGCTCTCACTTTCGATAGCGTAGCAGTCAATCAGGGATTCCTCCGATACTCGTGATGGTTCTCAGTTACAACTTTGGAGAAACTAGGAATCTTTCAGAGAAACATTCGCTTCTCTCCACGACCGGCTCTCGCATTAGAGAAATCTCTCTGCCCACTCTACTCGGTCCTTTTTACGATAACCCACACTGAAATTTTTCCAAGTACAGTAGAGGCGCGCTTGCCTCTGACCGACGAATAACAACCCCCCCCCGGAGAAATTTCTCTCCCGACTGCCCTGCGTCTTCTGACGTCTGGCCCCGTCTGATGCCCCAGCTCTTCTGAAATTCTCTCCGTCGAAATTGTAACAAGTCAACTTTTGCCCCCTCCCAAATTTTCTCGTATGCTCCAGCTCCTTAGACAAGTCATGTCGCTATTGGCCCGAGGTACTGACGCAGTACGTTAATTTCAACCAATAACGACGAGAAAAGCATTGGAGACTTCCACTCTTTGTGCCTGGGCGCATACAGAGCGTCCTTGTTCCTTCTAAAACATCGTGCGTGCCCGCGTAAGTGTTGTCCGGTGAAGGAATTATGGATCTGGGTTTCCCCGAAACGAACGGGCGGTCTAGAAATTTACCAGATGTGCGTTTCTGAGTGCTACTCAATTAAGTTCTTGACACTGGCCCAAATAAAGATTTCTGTAATGGGCGAGGCGCAAGGGACGGTCATTAACGTGGTGGGTGGGCGTCTGACGCCGTTTGTTCATTCTTCCAGAATAAATTCCATTGGTCTGGTTTGTTTCATTTAATTGGTATGCGGAAATCGGTATCGCTACAATATGTATATATTATACATATAATGCTCTTGTGGAGTGTTTTGTCTCATCTCAACATCAGTGTTCTATTTGAATTATCTCCTCATTAATGTAATCATCTCTAATCAACATTCACCATTAATTATGACATCTATTACCGGGAATTTAAGGAATCCTTCGTCCCCATGGGCATCTGTTCAGAAAAGGAGAGGACATAAGCGTTGTCCTTTGCTTATGCTTATAATTGAGTTTACCACTTGTATTACGGATTATTTCGTTAGATTATGTTGACTTTGCTTTTATCTACAACTTTCAAAATATCGAATTTTTCTCCTCGGTTATTCAAAATATTATGACGCATTTTAGAAGTATGTATGCATCTCAGTATAAATGGTGTAGTAGTAGTGGTGGTGTAGTAGAGTATGCATCTCAGTATATCTGGTCAGTTGATTTTTTGTTGGAATATGAAGACGGAGGCTTTGCGCTCTCTATACATCCTATATAGATCAACTGACTTTCCACAAATTTCTGAATTTGTTATAAAAGCCAAACAGATATGGGGAAACCTTTTCTGTTCTTCTTCTCCTCCTCTACTAAACGCAACTAAACAGCAAAAATTCAACTAAACGCAACTAAAAATACTTTTAAACAACTAAACGACGTGTTGTGAAATATCTTTTATTTTTTTACTGATACTATTTTTTTTTAACTGTTATTGATTGTTATGGCCTTCGATACGGAGCTAGACAAACGTTGCACAACGTACCTGGATCGTGGGGATCCGATTACGACGGGACTATGAAAATAGTTGAAAGACGCAACGTCTTCTGTTATTCGGCGAATTATGGAAGGGCATTGTGAAAAGACAGATGAAAATTAAGGTATTACAAACAGAGACCAGTTAATGTCTACTTAATTAGTAAACAAGGAAATCTGAATCATTAGAAATGAAATCTTGTATGTACCACGTGTGTTATAAGGGTTTATAATCGAGCGGCGACGAAAAGACCAAAGGTTTTTGGCTAGTTTTATAATAGTGATTTGGTGTAGAAATACCCATTATTTAACATTAAAGAAATGTGCCAGTACTTTGCAATGTGGTACCCTGCCTAAGAAGCGCAGTACATCCGCATGTAAGTTGGTCAACGGCAAGGAATCGCAATTTTGTATTGATTATTCGAACCCTCATCCTCGGACTTTATATGCATTATATAGAACGCAAGAAAGAGAAACGAAAGGCCATTCTAATAGTCTTTCGTCCGTTAACTATCGAAGTACATGAAATATTGCTTAAGAAGGCGTGTGAGTATTTCTACACCAAGGAATGGTATTTCTTGTTTATATGATTTTTTTCTTATTAGAAGATGATACACGAAATGTTGTTGGTTGATATGGCAAATAATGAACTTTGTTGATTATAAATCTCTGCTAGCGTCTCGGCTTACAAACTTCAACTACCTACGTTAATTCTTCGACCTAATGAAGTTATTATGGTTCATTACTCAATATTCATTGTTTAATAAGGCAATTCTACTTCCGTTAACCCCATGAAAACTTTGTATTGAAATGCACAACAGTATTTGTATACCACATTGTCTCTTCCATTTTGTACAATATTATTTGAATTATTCAAATTTAACAGACATCTAAGACAGACGTGTTGTATCTTCTATTGTCTCGACCTCTTGAGTAAATATTTTATGATTGCAGGCGTGTCTGCGATGAGATTCGGCCTCTACTCACTCACTTCAGCTGGTCAGACCCTAAGCTACCGCCTGGCCTCTCGTCATATGTGATAGTCTGGTGCATATATTTGGAATCGAAGAGATAGGGGTAGAGGGGGAAGGGGGAGAGGTGAAGAAGAGCGAGGAAGGAAAGATTGAACGTTGTCTGTGGCCCCTTATACTATTGTGGCCCTGTGCCGGGATTCGCATGGTATAAAGATAAGATAAATTTATTTGAACTCCAAATGGGCATAACCCGATGGCTGCTAATTACATAAATAAGACAATACATCTAACATGCAAAATATATAATAATAATAATAATAGAAACAATAAAAACAATTGATAAAACCACGATAATAATATTAAAAATAATAATAAAAATAATGATATAAAAACTGTCTAATTAATAAAACATTATATTACCTTAAGAAAAATAAACTTCTATAATCTAACTCCGCACTTAATGTTTGTTCAATTAAGACCACACCACACAGCACTGCACTGCACTGCACTTCACTTCACTATGACCCTTTAATCACTTCCTTCTTTATTTCCCTGCTCTACACTGCACGACACATCACTTCATATCACTTACGCATCGCTCTATAACGTACTGTTCTCAATTAAGTCCCTCGTTTACTTAGTACTACCCTAAATTAATTTCCTAAACTGTTGAACGCTACGAGGAAAAGGTTCGAAGGTTTTTGCAGGCAATCTATTCCATTTCGTGATTGTTCGATTTGTGATCGAAAATTTCCCGACATTCGTACTATGCGACCTTAAATTTATTTTGTTCCTGTGGTCCTCCCTACTGATGTATGTAGGAATATTTAGCCGCCGAGTAATTTCTTTCTAAGCTTGATTACCACTATAAGCTTCATAAAAAGCGTGAGTCTTGCTACTGATCGCCTGTTTTCGAGTGAATCCCATCCTGTATTGATGAGCGATCCGAAGTAAAACTACCATTCAGAGCTGCAGGTCTAGAATTCTCCTCCTGACAGTGGGCGAAGCTAAGAACTTGGCTAAGAACCTACGGTCAAAAACCCGCCACTGTCGGGACTCGACCTAAGACCTCCCAAGCAGAGTAATTGTTGTTGTTGCTATGTTTTCTCAGCCCATACATAAGGATTGGGTCAGTTATAAGATAAACCACAGCAGAGACAGAATACCTGCCACCAGTCTTAAAATTTATATCTCGGTTGTGGTGAAAAGATTGCTTTGCGTTTTATTATACATGCCTTGCACGTGTTCATGAAGAGTTTGGAGAAGTATCAAAATGATACCCACTTCGACGAAAATCGAGGTATTAACATTTTGAATGATCGGGAGTCTAAGCGTAACGTATTACTACTAGTGATGCAATATCGATGACAAAACATCGATGGTTAGCAAACATCGATGTTAAAAATACATCGTCTCAGATCTATCGATGTTTTTCAACATCGATGTTTTTAGACTGGCTTAGTAGTCTCTTATATTAAATTCGTGTGCATTAAAATTTAATTTGACAGCGTTAGTGTTCATAAATTCGCCGAATAAAGGTACGAGAAGTAGGGACAGACCCTACGCCCACAGTGTATTTGTTGACCATATCTCAATGTGCAAATGAATATGAAAAATGAGTAAATACAAGGGCATGGAGGTCATCTCGGGCGAGAGAGTTTTGTTGATGAAGATAGTGCAAACAGTGTTCCTTTAGTTCCAATACATGCATATATACAAGTGTTACACTCAGTTATTGTTTCATATTTTAACTTTTACTGTATTGTGATCTTGGGATTTTTTCATTCAGAAACAAAATGTCGCAAAAAAACAAACATCGATGTTAAAAAACATTGGTGTTAATACATCGATGTTCAAAACATCGATGTTTTGAAATCATCAACATTGATGTCGCATTCCTAATTGAATCGTTTATTTAGAATCCCGTCAAACGCCAAATTCTTCATTTCGGGAAAACTGAGAATAAGTCTCGCAATATTTTAGATTTCAAAATATTTTTATTTATTAAGACGGATAATAAATGAATATTTTTCAATTAAATATGCATTAAATGATGTGTGTATCCTCTTGGCACAATAATGCGTCGCTAAAGCGAGTTTTAGATTTTGGCGTTCGACGGGTTTCCGAAAAAACGATTCAATTCCTAACGCCAGGTTCTTGTTGATCATTCAGGAAAATGAGGATAAATTACAGAAAGCTGTTTTTGCACTAAACCAATTAACTAAGGAATAAAACCTCAAAATCTCCACTAATAAAACAAAAACAATGGCATTTAAAGCTACAACTCATGTAAGAACAAAAATAGTCATAGAAGAAGAAATAATAGAGCAAGTAAAACACTTTAAGTATCTAGGATGCCACATTTCTTATGTAAAAGACGTAGACCTGGACATAAAATTAAACCATTTCCGAAACATATGTGGAAAAATTCATAGGAATTTGAGAAACAAAACACGAAAATATACTAGAGTAAAGTTTTTCAATACTGAGTCTGTGCCCATTTGAACATACGGAAATGAAGCTAGAGTAATGACAAACGGAGATGATCAAAAGTTCAGGCAGCAGAAATGAAATTATTCAAAGCACATTAGGATACACAATTTTAGATAAAAAAAAGAAATAATGATCTAAGGGGAGAACTCTGAATAGAACCAGTGCTCGATAAGCTGATCAAAAATAACAAGAAATGGTGCGAACATCTAAGAGGAAGGCAGACTTCCAGCTTTGGCAATGCAGTATCGACCGAAAGGAATAAACGTGACGTTGGAAGACCTCGTGCTAAATGGGCGCCGGAACAGGTTGATGACGAGAAGAAGAAGTTGAAGAAGAAGTTCAAGAAGAAGTAGAAGTTCAAGAAGAAGTAGAGGTTGAAGAAGTAGAAGAAGAAGAAGTAGAAGTAGAAGAAGTAGAAGTAGAAGAAGTAGAAGAAGTAGAAGTAGAAGAAGTAGAAGTAGAAGAAGTAGAAGTAGAAGAAGTAGAAGTAGAAGAAGTAGAAGTAGAAGAAGTAGAAGTAGAAGACGTAGAAGAAGTAGAAGACGTAGAAGAAGTAGAAGAAGAAGAAGAAGAAGAAGTAGAAGAAGAAGAAGAAGAAGTAGAAGAAGAAGAAGAAGAAGAAGTAGAAGAAGAAGAAGAAGTAGAAGAAGAAGTAGAAGAAGAAGAAGTAGAAGAAGAAGAAGAAGAAGTAGAAGAAGAAGAAGTAGAAGAAGAAGAAGTAGAAGAAGAAGAAGTAGAAGAAGAAGAAGTAGAAGAAGAAGAAGTAGAAGAAGAAGAAGTAGAAGAAGAAGAAGTAGAAGAAGAAGAAGTAGAAGAAGAAGAAGTAGAAGAAGAAGAAGTAGAAGAAGAAGAAGTAGAAGAAGAAGAAGTAGAAGAAGAAGAAGTAGAAGAAGAAGAAGTAGAAGAAGAAGTAGAAGAAGAAGTAGAAGAAGTAGAAGAAGAAGAAGAAGAAGTAGAAGAAGAAGAAGAAGAAGTAGAAGAAGAAGAAGTAGAAGAAGAAGAAGAAGTAGAAGAAGAAGAAGTAGAAGAAGTAGAAGAAGAAGAAGAAGTAGAAGAAGAAGAAGAAGAAGAAGTAGAAGAAGAAGAAGAAGAAGAAGAAGTAGAAGAAGAAGAAGTAGAAGAAGAAGAGGTAGTAGTAGGAGGAGGTTCTTGTCGAAGAACTCGTTGCGTGGCGCGGCGGCGCCGGTGGCGGGGCCACTGCCTGCGCGGGAAGCGCTGAGCCAGCGGGGCACGTCGCGGCGCCGCTCCAGATGCGCGTGACGCCGGCGGCGGCGCCGCCTCGCGCGCGGGAGTGTTTACGGCGGGGCTCGAGCGCCGCCCCTCGACGCCCACGCGCCTCGGGTACGGGCTCGGAAAGCGCTCGCGGCCAAGAGCGCGCCCTCCCGCGCAGTCGACGCACGGTGGCAGGTGCGGACGAATCGGAGGTGTGAATTCAAAGTGTTGGCGAGTAGCTTTCAGTGGTGGGGTCCAAATTGACACGTGCTCTTCCGTTGGTTTGGAAAGTCTATTATAGAATTATGCGTGTAATGAGTGAGCGCGAGAACGAGAGTGGGCGCGAGAACGAGAGTGGGCGCGAGAACGAGAGTGGGCGCGAGAACGAGAGTGGGCGCGAGAACGAGAGTGGGCGCGAGAACGAGAGTGGGCGCGAGAACGAGAGTGGGCGCGAGAACGAGAGTGGGCGCGAGAACGAGAGTGGGCGCGAGAACGAGAGTGGGCGCGAGAACGAGAGTGGGCGCGAGAACGAGAGTGGGCGCGAGAACGAGAGTGGGCGCGAGAACGAGAGTGGGCGCGAGAACGAGAGTGGGCGCGAGAACGAGAGTGGGCGCGAGAACGAGAGTGGGCGCGAGAACGAGAGTGGGCGCGAGAACGAGAGTGGGCGCGAGAACGAGAGTGGGCGCGAGAACGAGAGTGGGCGCGAGAACGAGAGTGGGCGCGAGAACGAGAGTGGGCGCGAGAACGAGAGTGGGCGCGAGAACGAGAGTGGGCGCGAGAACGAGAGTGGGCGCGAGAACGAGAGTGGGCGCGAGAACGAGAGTGGGCGCGAGAACGAGAGTGGGCGCGAGAACGAGAGTGGGCGCGAGAACGAGAGTGGGCGCGAGAACGAGAGTGGGCGCGAGAGCGAGAGTGGGCGCGAGAGCGAGAGTGGGCGCGAGAGCGAGAGTGGGCGCGAGAGCGAGAGTGGGCGCGAGAGCGAGAGTGGGCGCGAGAGCGAGAGTGAGGGCGAAGCGAGCGTGGGGGCGAAGCGAGAGGAGGCGCGAAGCGAGAGGGGGCGCGAAGCGAGAGGGGGCGCGCGAAGCGAGAGGGGGCGCGCGAAGCGAGAGGGGGCGCGCGAAGCGAGAGGGGGCGCGCGAAGCGAGAGGGGGCGCGCGAAGCGAGGGGGGGCGCGTGAGCGAGAGGGAGCGCGCGAAGCGAGAGGGGGCGCGCGAAGCGAGAGGGGGCGCGCGAAGCGAGAGGGGGCGCGTGAAGCGAGAGGGGGCGCGCGAAGCGAGAGGGGGCGCATGAGCGAGAGTCGAGTGTAAGAATGAGCTGATTTTCAAAATAGTTTTGGATACTATTTTTGTAAGATTTTAGAGTTTTCTCCGATAGTAAAATAAATTACGTTTCTCCAATTGTTTTAACGTTCAGAGTTCAAAGTAAAGCATTGAAACTAATTTAATGTCATTGGATATTTTAAGAAAATAATCGTATTTTTCACTCCTTGCTTCGGAAGGGAAGGGAAGCAGACTGATGTGTCGTACGTTTACACCACGCAAAAGATGAACTATGAACGAATATTGGTTACGACGTTCTCATACTAATGCCGTAGTCCATCCCCGGACAGTTTTATGGCAACAGCTCTGCTATCTGTCACTAGATGCTCTGGAACAAGCTGAATATGTGTAACGATATTAATTAATGACTGACTGGAATACCTAAGGTCCTTCCGAGTCACACATGTAGCATAATGCTTAAGTCCGTTACGGTAATAAATAGGCAACAGCAGAAATAAATGAATGTCCGACTAATCATAGCTCATCATAGGGGTCTTGAAACGTCATGTGAGAATGCGGCACTGATCTATGAGGATTTGTCTCGGGTAAAACGCAGTTACTTTTACCATTAGGTTGTCTAATGGTTAACTTCCTAAGGTCCAACGGGTAACTTACGAAGGTAATACTATCCATAATCATTCTTTATTATTTACCATCGTGAGAGAAGTGATCATTTTTACTGTAGAGTGTAATTTTAGATGACTCTGTATTTTAAAATTCTCTGTAATGCCAAGCGACACTCGCTATTGCGCATATTTGAGGTAAAAGCCTAACGGCATTTCTTCCTTCTGTTTCTGATTAACTGATCACAGTGGTCATCTTCCTGTGGGTGGATGTTTGCAGAGGTGTTCCTGAAGGATTTATGAAGATGAAATAGAGTTGTTTGCAAATGGGATGTTGGCTCAGCGGGGGAATTTGAACGCACGAGGGGACAACCTTCCCGCAATCACACATCACGCAGGATGAAAACACTCGTGTCTTCGAACCTCCCTTCGAATCTGTGCTCTTGAACAATGTTCCGGTATGAGTGAGTTCAGCCTAAAAAACAAACACTTAGTACTTCGTGAACATTTGTTACAACTTTTGGACCAGCAGGTTTCGGAGAATGTGACACTACGGATCATGACCTCTTCTGTCTTCACCATGTCCCTTGTCAGGCGTCGCCTTGTTGTCGCTAGTGAGGCTCCCACGTGTTAATTAACTAGCGTCACGCGACGCTGCCTAACTGTAAAAGTTGACCCGGTGCCAACCGTCAGAGAACGAGCTCTTAAAAATACTTTGGGGAAGACAGCTCCGCCGGTCGTTGAGTGAAGTGTCTTCGTTCGGAGGGGTTGGGCTTTGATGCGCTGCTTGCAGTCGGTGACACGTCTTACTGCTGCACTCTAGTGAATTGATCATTCCAGACAGTGGTTCTTAACTTTTTTGAAGTCACGGAAACATTTGATTACGAGAGGAAACAAATCTAAAGAAAAAAGCGTTTTATGGAAGGCGACATCAGTACGGAAAGAATTAAAGTGTATCACTAATTGATTTTTGTTTACTTTATAATTTTGCAGTTGTAGAATTATACGCAGAATTCGTCCAAAAACACAACGTGAACGAAAAAATGAAAATTTCGTAATTAAAAGTTATTGCATATTGAATATGAGAGAGCAACAGCAAACAACTCAAAGGACAACTTTTCCAGAACATCTCAGCAAGAGAAACTAGAAGCATCTGCTGGGATAAAGACGCCCTTCGATGAAAGGAGTTTTTCTTACTCCCTCACACATACACACACACACAATCACACACTCACACACTCGCACACTCACACACACACATACAGCCATTGAATGCAAGTGGAACCCAAAACTTGAAAGAATGCGAGACTATATGGTTCATGCGATATGAAAAAGAAAATGTTTTCTAAAATCAAATGAGAAGAAAAAGCACAAATTTTGGGGTCAATAGATACAAAGAAACATGAACAACAAAATCCGTTTTTGATTCCTTTCTCTCAATTTGTGTCTTCGAGTTAAAATTAAATGATTTGTGCGAAAAAATTTCCTACGATAATGATTGTATGAATAACAGTACGAGGATTTGAGATTGAAAATTGTTATTCCCACCAACTTTGCTTCAGATGTGCTGCGTTTGGCAGGCAGAATATCACTTCGCAAAATATTGCAAAATTTGCTTAAATATTTGTTATATCACAAAACTTTGGTTTAGGTGCTTAAAGTGTTATATACTCTTCACAAATGACATGGAAATAAAATATCGGTTGTTGACCATTGTAAAAGTATTTTCGTGAGAATTTTCGTGCTAAAGATGTAATGGGAATAGATATGAAAAGAAGTGTGAACAAATATTTTTGGGATTACTTTTCAAATTTGTGGGAATTGAAGACCAATTCACATGTCGACTGTTCCACGAAACACTGGTTAGAAATTAGTTAATGAAGCTGTATAGCATTAGAAAACAATAACATTAATCAAAAACAAAATAATGCAGTAGTGTATTCTGAAAGCTAGCAGTTCATGGGATAACAGTAGGTGAAAGAAGTGAATACATTCGGAAATATGTCGAATAACTGAATAGAAAAAAAAGATGTAAATGTGCTTGGTAAGAAAATGCTTAAACCGGCTTGTTTTCTTAGAGAAAGTTCACGACCATGAATCTAATGAAGGCTGATTCATGGGGTTTTATCGGTGGACTGACCAAGTCCCATGAACTATCTCGTTTCTATCCATTTTTACATGTAATTAGCAATTTTGCGTATATTTCATGCAAATTCTTCGGAGAAACTAATCTCTGAGATCACAACATAATTTTGTGATAATCTTCTGAGTTATGAACTTAGATTAGTAAGTGCGTGGAAGGATTATTACAAATTTAAAAAGTAGAGAAATTAAGTGAGGAATACTGTTTATTTAGTTTGTCATACGTATAGGAAACATTAATTGGCCTTATCAGGCATATATAACCGATGTTATTGACAAACTTCTACAAAACGGGTTTTTTCAATATAAACTCGAGTATTTGAAGAATGTTTAGTATAGTTCGAAGTAATTCAAGAACTACGTTAAATTTTCAAGTGTTGACACTATTTCCTTAAAAAGTTCACGAAAACTAGGTTAGAACTTATATTAGAAAATATATAACAGCATTTAAAGATTTGAATTAAAATAACATATATCAGGCAAAATATATTTCCAATTAAAATTACAGATTTTTTAGTGATAAATTCTGAAGATAAATACTTCAATAATGAAGTTGAACTATAGGCCAAAAAAATAAAACTTTGTCAAATTTCGAAAATTCAGAGAATTTAACGAAAACCGTACATGCGCCGTTGTTATAAGAAAACAAAGAAAAAAATGGTTCCATTTTGAAGAACAATTTTAAAATGTCTGGGACTTGTAAAAATTTCCTTAATCCCCAAAATCAAAATATGTTTCATATCCGAAGAGCCTCGATATGAGCCAAATTAGTTACAGAATACCAATTTTTGCTGACAATCCTTCTTACGACTTAGCCGCTAGTGTTGTTTATAGACGAACGGACCAAAAGATGTCTTACAGTAAATAGATTTTCCGTTATCACGGGGCCACAAGACGTGGAATGCAACTGTAAAACACGTTGTAGAAAGTTTGATTATATATAGGAAAAATAAGTATCTTCATTTTCGGTATTAGAAAGTACAATACTTTTTCTGTCGAAAGAATGCCGTTTTGCTGCATTATTACAAAAGTTTCTTCTATTACGTAAGTAGTAGGCCTATGCAATGGAGTAAAACAAATTTTATAAGAAATATATTACTTATTTTCGTTTCTTTATTCGTCATATTTAGTATCTACAACGAATTTCGTATGCGCGCGAATATGTAAAGAAAACTAACCAACTTATACTATACTATGTTCTTCTATGCAACTTTTACTCGTATAAATACTATACTATGGTATTGCAATATTAGTAAAGACTGTTTTTTGTTAAAATGTTTCATTTATTGCAGTGTTATACGAGAGTATTTTATATCAGCAGTGTTATTTGAAAAAGACATTTTGTGTAAATTGTTCAACAGCATTTTTGCTGCTGCTTGCCACTAGTTGGGACGTATGTTTTGAACCAGCCCTTATGCAAATACTTTACTTAACAGTATATACTTCAGATTTAGCAAATATTGATTAGCAATGCTGTCATTTGCGAAAGTTTACTAATCTTATATCGTTAATGTAGACATTTTCGGAGGAAAAGTTTAGGAAATTTAAGAAAATTTTAGGAAAATAATGTTGTTTTTTATTAAAGAAATAGAGAAAATTGTACGTGAGTACTGAGAATTTTATATTTTAGTCTTACCCGTACGGATTAGAAAATGGGAATATCACAGCCAGAAGCCATTTTTGATTATTATTTTCAAATATTACTTAAAATGATTATTGCTAATCTAGTTCGCTTTAGAGTGGAATTCTGATTGAAGAGCTCACACACCGGAACATTACATCTCGGCAAATAGCTGCACTAGTGCCTAAATATTCATGAACTGCTTTGTAATTGCAGTTTTCAACACTTTCCGCAGTTCCGCTTGCAAAACCAACGCTGCTTGCTATCGCAACCGCTCTCCTTTGACATGTGTAAACATGCAGCGTGTCCGAACAGCGTTGCGTGACTTTTCGATCGAGCCGTCCGTTCTTTTTCTTACGTCGCTGAAACAGTGTCCGCCCCGCGCCGTTCCGTGCTTCCCCTTTCACGGCTAATGATTGCCAGCGTCATTTATTTTTGCCTGGAAAGGCTCGGAGCCGGAGGAGCTGCGCCGCTTTCAAAGCTTCGCCTTTCACCATTGCCGTCGTTGCTGCAGTGCCCGCCGCCGTTGCCTCACCCAACCTTCTACTTGCATTGCCATCGCCACCATCCAAATTCTGATTTCCCGTCATCCGCGTAGTTCCTAGTGTTTCACGTCCCTTTATCGCTGTTCGCTTTTCATTGCGTATTGCTACACTTACCTCTCTCCCTTCCCGTCTCTCTCCGTCCCACTCCTCTCTCTCTATCCCTCCTCTCTCCCTCCCTCTCTCCCCTCTCCCTTTCTCTCTCTCCCTCACTCCCTCCTTTCTCTCCGTCCTCTCCCTCCCTCTCTTCCCCTTTCTCCCTCCCTCTCTCCCTCCTTTCTCTCCGTCCTCTCCCTCCCTCTCTTCCCCTTTCTCCCTCCCTCTCTCCCTCCTTTCTCTCCGTCCTCTCCCTCCCTCTCTTCCCTTTCTCCCTCCCTCTCTTCCTTTCCGTCCCTACCTCCCTCACTCCCTCCTTTCTCTCCTTCCTCTTCTTCCTCTCTCTTCCTCTCCCCCTATCTCTCCCCCTCCTCTTTCTCCCTCCTTTTTCTCTTTCCCCCTCTCTCTCTCCCCACTCTCCCTCCCTCCGTCCTGTCGCTCTCTTTGCATGCATCGTTCTCTCGTATTCTCTCTGGCCACTTCCGTTCCTACATGCTCCTTTCATTATCTTTGATATTATCCCTCCCTCCCTTCCTTCCCGCCGATCTCTTCGCTTTCGCTCCCAAGGCTCTCTTGGCTAACACTGCTCCCTGCGGTGCCGTCCCTCTCTAAGCTCTCATTGTTCTCTTTGCTCTCAACCCCCTCTTCGCTCGCGCGGCTCTTAACGTTCTCTTTGCGTTCGCGGATCCCTTTTGCTCTCTGGGGACTTCCGTGGCCCTCTTCGCTTTCGCCGTTCTCTGAGCGCTTGCCACTCCCCTAACTTTTGTCTCTCTCACTGTTATCACCAATCTCTCCACCTTGTGACTCGTTTCGGCCACTCTCTCTGCCACTTTTTTGCCGCTCTTTTTGCCACTCTTTATGCCACTCTCCTTGCCACTCTCTTTTCCACTCTTCCACTCTCTTTGCCACTCTCTTTGCATCGCCGTTCTCGCGAAGACTCTTGGCAAAACGCTCGCTAATTCCATTCCTCTTGCGACTCTTTTCGCTCTTGTCGCTACCTTCGCTCCATCCTTACATCCTCCAACTTGATTTTTCGTGCTCATCTCACCGCCCCGTAACTCGCTATTGTCCTAATTTTTGGATCCATCCCTCCCTAATTTAAACTTAATTCTTGTTGATCAGGTTCCCTCCGACTTTATGATTTAGCCTCCGTACCTGGTTGTTATTGTTCTCCGAATCCGCCTTTTGTTCTCCCCGAAGGTTTGAACGACCCTACATTTCCCACTGGCCGCATTCAGAGAGATCTACAGATAACAATCCCCTCACAGACGAAATCTCTGCCATCTCCCTCACTATAATCATCGGCCACTGCATCATACCTCGTCCGCCTCCGCCCGATGCTCCGCGTCTTATTTCGTGCGGATTATTCCTTTCGCAGTCGTTTCCGTCGCCGTCGCCTCCACGCGGCCTGAAAGTGGGGTTGGGAGGCCGCGTTGGCTGAAGGGTTGGAGAGCTCCGCTTCTGCATAATCTCCGCTCGCTGTGATTGATTTCGGGGCCAGTGTTCCGGGGCCGACGAGCACAGCGAGCCGCTGCGGCGGTGGCAGCGGCGGTGGAGGCGGCGGTGGCGGCGGTGGAGGCGGCGGTGGAGGCGGCGGTGGCGGTTTGGGTGGGGGTGGAGGCGGCGGTGGGGGTGGCGGTGAAGGCGGCGGTGGGGGCGGCGGTGGGGGCGATGGCGGTGGGGGTGGCGGCGGCGGCGCTGGCGATGGGGGTGGGGGTGGGGGTGCGGGTGCGGGTGGAGGCGGCGGTGGCGGCGGCAGCAGCGCGCAACGAAGCGCGCGTCTTCGGGGGTAGGGCGGGGCGGGGGCGGGGGCGGGGCGCGGCCGGCGCGAACTGGCGGCGGCGGCAGCGGCAGGGTCGCCCAGCCGCCAGTGATATTCATTAATTTTGGCGCCAGGAACTGCCACTAATGAAATTTGGTAATTAACCCGGGAAGTTGATGATGTACCCAATAAATGGCTCGTGTGAAGGCGGGTTTATTTGACGCGGGAAACGCGCGAGCGCGTGCGCGCACGCTCGCCGCCTCCGCCGCCCCCGCCCTCTCGCCGCCGCCGCCGCCACCCCCGCCGCCGGCCATGTTCGCGTACGCGCTCGCCCCCGCCCCCGCCCCCGCCCCCCCCGCCGCCTCTGGCGCGTCAAGGCAGAGCCACTTCATACTACCGTGAAGTTTGGTTGCGTCGCGAATTTCCTCGTGACGTGCACTGTCTTAAGGTGTCTTCTTTAATGCGACAACCTTCTCATAAACTACTTTACTTCTGGTTTTGGTGCTTTTTATTAAAGGATTAACCTGCATGAAGTAGTACGTAGAAACAGAAATAGGTATCTGGAAGATCTAATGATCGAAAATGAGTGATAAGAGAATAAATATTACAATTATGAAGACCAATGTACATAAAAATTTTTTCCAATGCATCTCTTTATACTTTTTTCTGAAATTTGCTTTGAAAAAATATTAATTTTCAACGATGTTAATAGGCACGTACTTTTCCTTCTGGTAAATGGTCTGATGCAACGTCGTATCAAATCGAGGAAATACAAGCAATCGACATTGTATATCTGATGAAATATATACTCGTATTTCTTTTGGATTCCTGTTTTCTTATCTCGGTTGTGATCGGCTTTTTTCTATTTTAACTAGAACTAAAAAAAACATTCGCAAATAAAAGAAACAATGTCATGGATATTGACAGAGAAGCAATTTTTGAGCAGGTTGCTCTTTCCTGAAATTTTTGGTACTTCCTCGCTCTTAGGAAGGTTATTCGTAAGAAGAGAAAGTTATGTAATTGTGCGTCGAAAACTGCAAATTTTCAGCAGAAAAACTCTCATTGCCAAGTTGGGCTTTGTTGGAAAGAATATTTTTTGCTAACGCTTACACTACTGGTTCTGTGAATTTGATCTGTGTATTTATTATTTAAGGCTACAATTCTTTCCTCACATTAACTTTGGTATTCGTATTTTGATACGTGAAAACGTGTTCTTTACCCCCTGGCTTCTTGTGGTAAACGATACCAGTCAATTGAATTGAATAGTGCCGTGACCAAGCGAGTTTCTGTAAATGACTTATAGTATTTGGCTGGTAATTTACCGGTGATTCATTCAATGTGTGTGTGTGTATAAAAAGTAAAGTTTGGACTAATAATTTAGACAAAAAATAGACAATTTGACCCATTTCATGGTTCGGTCTTTCACAATGGTTACGTTGACAAATTTAGGGCCCTTAAAACACTGAATGAGCGAAGGCACCCATCAGATTATTATGGTGTAAAATACTTTTAAACCAGGAATGCGTTTTCTCGCGTGGCATTGGAAGATTTTATCTTAGGCCCGAGGAAAACTTTCAGCGTTCTGAAGGGAAGCTAAGAGGTCAATCGAATGGAAACCTTGGCTGCCTCTTATATTTCGATGTCGAAATATCCTCTTTAACCGAGATGGATTATTTCAGTGCCGATCTTGCAAGTGAGCCGGATTGCTCAGGCGAGTTGATTTTGATTCAGAATACAACGGGAGAAGATTTGAATGGATATTTCTTTATTACTCTGGAATTAAATTGTTAAAACGAATTTAGATTTATATTAGCAACTTTTGATGAGCCACAAAGCAAACATAGAAATTTCATGACTAACCACTATAATTTGTTTCACATCTAAACAAAAGAGAAATTCTCAGATGAATTGAAAAATATTGTTTATTTATAATAGTAAATATTTGTTATGTGTATGAATAATTATTATCAAATAATGAATAATTTATTGTGTTTACATTTCGTACATATTTTATGTAAATTATGGAAATGTTAAAAATGAGTTTGGAGCAAATTTACAAATATCATTTCAGAGACAGGTCGCTGGGATGCGTAGAGTTTTTAAAATAGCATTGCATTGAATATTAAGTGGTCAGAGTGATTCGAATAACAGAATATTTCTCATGTATTTTGTGCTTTCTTTTAATGTCTTAAAGTTGCTTCATTAATTTCCTGTATTTAATCACCACATTTTCGCAACTCCCTCTCAACAGCTTTGCGATCCTCCGGAAGATTGCAACCTGAAACTTCAGAGGCCCTGGATCTCTATTAAGTAAGCAATAACATAGAAATTACGAAGCAATTTAAAATTGAGATGTTATTCTTGATTGTTGCATGTTATGAGGCATGCGTGATATATAAATTTTGTGGAATATTTAAAACACATTGTCTACTTAAGTTATATACCTTACTGTGAATTTAATATTTTCTATGAAACTACTATTCAGAACTAAATGCGAGGCAAATTCCACGAATTTAGTAATATTGTTTAGTTTTATTACATTTTATATAACTTTGTGAAAAGTGTACGAACGTACGATGCTTCAGAAAATATTTTCAGGCGCTAGCTGTCATATAGTGTCGAGAAGACATCGCCGAAACATTACTTGCTTAATGAAATTGTCTGATTTTTAGTCATTTTTCAAGGACATCTGTCATATCTAGTGTTGTTTGTATTATTAACCGATATGTGTCATATATTTTGAATGTAATGATAACTGCTATTCATGAGCGTAATTAATTTGCCGTTCGAATGCCCGGTATTTCTATGATGTTTTATAGGCAAGGGGTCTTATTTAATCTCCTATCGTTTTGTGAACGAAAACCAGAAGGGAAACAAAATAATACAGATATTGTAAACTGTTAGGTAGAATCTACCCTGACTGTGAAGTGAAGGCTAAAAATTCTACAATTCCCGAGCGTGCCACATGCACGGATTTCACGTCCATCAATCATTTGAATTCAAGCAAATATTGGAAGTTGTTCTGCGACATGTGGTGTTCTCTTTCCTAGTGCTATTTTAAAAATAACGCCAGGAACTGTCACTTTTCAAAAACAAACACCTGCAATTTGTAACCTCTCTTTTGCTTTCAATCTGGCACGTTGCAAAAATTAACCCTGCAAATACACCCTTTTAACAACACACTGGAATTAGAAATAGGAAATCTATCGGAAACATTTAATTGTGCATCTGGAGTTGTTAATTGTTTAATTTTTCATTTTGCACGTTTTGTCTATTTTAGCTTATGATAAATATTTTAGATATTTTGTTTCTTTCCCTTTTCGTCATCATTTTCCTTGTTTTCTCCTGGCAATGATCTAGATCAAACTCGAAAACAAATCTGACAAGTGTGGATAATACGAAGACACTGTCGTGTTTTGTCTTTCCGTGAAACCGGAGACTCCAGAATCAGGTAGTGTTAAAAATCTAAATGAGAAAGGAAGATGATAACAGTCAATCTTTTTTTTATTTTTTACATGATTGTGTCTTTACTCACCAAAAAATCCTTACTACATTTGAGTACAAGCTCTGATCCCTTTTGATGACAGAGCTCTATGTATACGAAGGATCCTTCTCGGTGCTGGACATTATACAAGTGTAAAGAACGAAAATTCCGCGTTCGCTGATGCCATTTCAAAATTCAAACTAGAGTCCAAAATTGAATTTCTT